>CAUYRH010004390.1:0-20133 GCA_963574655.1 Perodicticus potto | reverse complement strand
GTTGGTTTCGATAGTGTAAACATAAAGTAAATGTTGAGCAAACTTGTCCTGGTAAAGGCTCAGGTTCTTGTAGATGTTCCAAGAAAGCTTTTCCACCCAAAACCTGAAGGTAAAGATACCTCCGTGTTGGATCAATATTAGTTTTTTTTAATGTTGATTGTCTATCAAAACAAATAGGTTGTTTTGGAGAAGAAGGGAGTTCTTGATCAACATTATCAGTAACAAAATTAAGTTCTTTCATCACATCATCAATGATTCCTCGACGTCTGAGGGCTTTGATCAAGTCTTCTGTTGATAAGTGTTGCTGATCTGGTGCAACTCTTATCTCGTATAGTCTCAGCAAGGATTTCTCTTATCCTTATACAGCAAGGATGTTCTCTTCCGTGAACATCCATCTTGCTCAGCTGCTGGTGGATGAGCTGCTTCAGCTCCGAGGCCTTCTCCGGGGGCAGCGACATGCTGACAGCCAGCGCGCCCCGGCCGGCCCGGAGCGTTAGGAGCCCACGGAGCTCAGCGCAGCCGCCGCCTCGCGCAGCTCCCGGGGGGGCGCGACGCCGCGTCAGGCCCCCTGTCCATTCATCTTGAAGGACAGTTGGGTTCTTTCCACATCTTTGCTATTGTGAATAATGCTTCAGTGAATATTGGGGTGCAGATTTATTTTTTTTAATGACATGGAGTCTCACTTTGTTGACCCAGGCCAGAGTGCCATGGTGTCACAGTTTGCAGCAATTTCAAACTCCTGGGGTCAAGTGATCCTCCTGACTCAGTCTCCCCAATAGCTGGGACCTCATGCACCTGGACCAATGTCCAACTAGTTTTTCTATCTTTAGTAGAGGTGGGGGTATTGATCTTGCTCAGGCTTATCTCCAACTCCTGAACTCAAGCAATCTGCCCACCTTGGCCTCCCAGAATGTTGGGATTATAGGCATGAGCCACGGTGCCCAGCCTTGCGATGCAAATATCTCTTTGAGATACTGATTTCATTTCCTTTGGGTTTATACCCAGTAGTGGGATTGCTAGATCATATGGTAGTTATATTTTTATTTTTTGAAGATCCTACATATAGTTTTCCATAATGGCTATACCAATTTACATTTCCACCAATAATGTGCTAGGATTCCCCTTTCTCCACATCCCCCACATCCTCATTAACCTGGTGTCTCTATCTTCTTCTTCTTCTTTTTTTTTTTGAGACAGAGTGTCACTTTGTCACCCTCGGTAGAGTGCCATGGTGTCATAACTCACAGCAACTTCAAACTCTCTGGCTTAAGTGATTCTCTTGCCTAAGCCTCCCGAATAGCTAAGATTATAAGCATCTGCTACAGTGCCTGGCTATTTTTAGAGATGGGGTCTCCTTCTTGCTCAGACTAGTCTGGAACTCCTGAGCTCAAGCAATCCATCCACCTCAGCCTCTCAGAGTGCTAAAATCACAGGCATGAGGCATGTTTTTTTTTTTTTTTTTTTGCTATTTTGAGTTCTGTGCATTCTTTACCTATTTGGAATATTAACCCCTTATCAGGTATATGGTTTGGAAATCTTTTCTCCCATTCTGTAGGTTGCCTTTTAGTTTTGTTGATTATTTCCTTTGCTGTGCAGAAACTTTGAAAAACTTAAATTCTAATTCCCATTATAAAAGAGTTTCATGGGAAAGGCCAGGTGCTGTGGCTCATGCCTGTAATCCTAGCACTCTGAGAAGCTGAGGCAAGCGGATTGCTTGAGCTCAAGAGTTTGAAACCAGCCTGACCCAGAACAAGACCCTGTATCTAAAAATAGCCAGGTGTTGTAGCGGGGGCCTGGGGTCCTAGCTACTCAGGAATCTGAGGCAAGAAGATCACTTGAGCCTAGGAGTTTGAGGTTACTGTGAGCTATGATGCCATAAAAAACCCAAAATAAAATAGTCTCATGGAATCTAGAAATATTAGGAGATATCAGTTTCCAAACCCCTGTAGTTGAGCATATCAATTTTTTCCAATGTTGTTTTCTGCAACATGTTTTGCGCTTCCTTTGTAGCTCTGATAAAAATCTTTGAGAGATAGGCTTTAGAACTCATGCCAGATTGTTTAGTGTATATATTTTATAATTAAAAGAAATGTTAACTTTTGCTTTTGCTTAGGTTTTGACACTGAGAGCAAATTCACAAGTGTGATGGCAGAGGGTTGGAACATTAGAGCAGGTTAGTTTAGCCCCTGTCTCATGGCAGCTGCTGATCTGGGCCTCACACATATACACAATCCCAACAAGTATAGACAAGATCCTGAAGGCTAGTGAAGGCCTAATTATTCTTCCAAGAATATGCTGTATATTCTCAGGGTTCTCAGAGAATAGAATCAATAGGAGACACACATGTGCCTACATATAGAAAAATATTTATTATAAGGAATTGGCTCATAAGATCATGGAGACTGAGAAATCTCCAAAATCTGTAGTTAGCAAGCTGGAGACCCAGGAGAGCTGATGATGTAGTTTCAGTCTGAAAGTCAGTAGACCTGAGACCCAAGAGGTGCTGATGTTTTAAGTCCAGAAGTTAGATAAGACTAATATCCAAGCTCAAAGCCATCAGGCAGGAGGGGTTCCCTCTTACTGATAATTTTTATTCTATTTTGGTCTTAAATTGATAAAGGCCCACCTGCATTAGGGAAGGCAATTTGCTTTACTTGGTCTACAGATGCAAAAGTTAATCTTACTCTGAAACACCCTCAAGACATACCCAGAATAATGTTTAAACAAATATCTGGGTACCTTTGTCAAGTTGAAGCATAAAATTAACCATCACCCTGTGGTTACCACTGAGGATTTGCTGGGTGATTTTGAGGATACATGGACAAATTTACCAGCTGTATGACCTGGGGTGAGTCATTTAACTTGTGCCTCAGTTTTCTTATTTGTAAGGTAAAGGTGACAATATTTCTTCCCTCATTGTACTGTTTAGAGTATTAATTAAACTGCTAATTGTAAAGTGTTTAAAAGCATGCATGGCATGTTGTATGTGCAACATGTACCAAATACAATTTTAATATATGCAATAGTTCTGTGTTTATTTTTTGAAGTGCAGTGAAAAAACTACAACTAGCATGATTTCAGGGAATCTTTTTTCTTTTTTTGAGACAGAGCCTCAAGCTGTCACCCTGGATAGAGTGCTGTGGCATCACAGCTCACAGTAATCTCCAACTCCTGGGTTCAAGCGAGTCTCCTGCCTCCACCTCCCAAGTAGCTGGGACTACAGGCGCCCACCACAACGCCCAGCTATTTTTTTTTTTTGGTTGCAAACATCATTGTTGTTTGGTGAGCCCAGGCTGGGTTCAAACCCGCCAGCTCAGGTGTATGTGGCTGGCGCCTTAGCCGCTTGAGCCACAGGCACTGAGCCAAGATTTCAGGGATATTTTTACTTAGGATAAAAATATATAAAAAATGTAGGTTAATTTCAAGACCAATATTAAGTAAATACTCATATAGGAGGTATGTGGGAATTATAAAGATTGTGACCATGGAAAGTGAGTGATTAGCTTAAGGAAATAAAGAATAAGGTAATGTCTAAGATGACAAACAAACCAATTTTCTGAGGGGTTTTCTGGGATGCAGAACTTTCAGTGCTAAAACTGGGAAGTCCTCAGCAAACCAGATGGTTGGTCACTACATCTATAACTACAGCCTGATACTTATCCCACAAATATTTTTTGAGCACCTACTTTGTTCCAGGCAATGCAGGAGGTTTCCCTGCCTTTTAACAAGCTCTATGTAGAATGGACTCTGGTTTGCTCCCTGAAATGCCTGTGATTTTAAGCAGCCTCTTCAGTTCCTCTCCCTCTGTGTTTCTTAGTCCACAAATGGTTAGAATCAATGATCTCTAAGTCCCTTTGAGCACTGGGGTTCTTTGACATGAAGCACACAGTGCGTCTGTTACTGCTAAAATCTCCACTCCCACTGAGTCCAGGGTGGGAAGGAACAAAGAGCAAAGCAGGCACTGTGATTCTTTTCTTAGCTCTTAATTCCAGCCTGGGGCAGGGAAGCCTCTTCTCTCTCCTCAGCTTCCCATCAACCACAACTCTGACACAAAAGGACCATTCCAAACGTAGGATCCTTTAGAAAGGCCCAAATAAAGTGTGTGGCCTGGGAAATTGGCAGAAGAGAGACTACCCTACAGGCCCCAACACACAAGATTTCCATAAGAAGAACCTGAACAATTTGTTAGGCTGAGAGGAGACTTCTTTTTTTTTTTTGGAGAGAGTTCAGTGGCATTACAGCTTACAGCAACCTCCAGCTCTTGGGCTCAGGCGATTCTCTTGCCTCAGCCTCCCGAGTAGCTGGGACCACAGGCGCCGGCCACAACACCCGGCTATTTTTTTGTTGCAATTCAGCTGGGGTCAAATTTGAACCCGCCACCCTCCATGTATGGGGCCGGCGCCTTACTCACTGAGCCACAGGTGGCGCTCTACTCACTGAGCCACAGGTGCCACCCAAGAGGAAATGTTTACGAGGTCAAGAAATACAGGTTGCTGTAATTGTGTTTGTGTTAGAAAGTTAAAAAGGAACCAATGTTGGTTGTGGGATCAGGACAAATATTTTACTTAGTTGATTAAAAGGCTTTTGTTTGGAGCCTTGTTTTTCTTCACCAAATGACCTTTCAAAATTGACAGTATTCCATGTTTCAGGCAAGTTACTCTATGTTATGTAAGAATGTAACTCGCTGACCGTTTTTTTTTTTTTTTTAACTGAAATCATCATATAGTGATGGCTTAGAAAATCTATTTCACACAAATTGTGATTTATGTGCATTTTTTTTCCTGAGTCAATTGAATGTAACAAATACCTATTGAGTGCCAGTTAGGAGCTCAGTTCTGTGAAGTCATGAAGGGGAAGGAGAATCCCAGTTGCTAGGAGCTTCGGCTAAGGGAAGCACAGTGGGAAACCAATCATTTGCACTAAATTGGTGTTGCCATTTTTTGAGAAACTGATTATTTTTACTTGGAACTGAGGTTTGCTTTATGTGAAATATGGTGTATAGCAATGAGGCTTTGGGTACTGGTGAATCAAGGAAGAGTTTTTTTGGTTCTGAGAACATAGTTCTCAGGAGTCCTGTCTTTGATCATAATAAACCTCTTCTAAAAGTTGTAATGCCCAGACTCCCTCCAGGCAACATTGTAGCTCTAATTATAGCTCTCCTGAATCACGGAAGGTTTTTAGAGCAAGAATTTTGAGAGATAGATAGACTATGAAAACAAACCTATCTCACTGGGGGTATAGCTCAGGGGTAGAGCATTTGACTGCAGATCAAGAGGTCCCTGGTTCAAATCCAGGTGCCCCCTCTACCTTTTTTGCTTTATATGGATTGTCTTTGACTTTATTACTTTCTGTGGCTCATGCTGATTGAATAATGACGAATGTCTCTTGCATTATTAGTATATACCAGGCGCTAGTCTTTAATTATCTCTTCCATTTCTAACCAAAATTTTACAAAATACGTACTATTAGTTTTTCCATTTTACATGAGTAGACAGAGATTTGGAGATGCTCCATAATTTGCAGAAGGTTAAAAAGCTGCAAAAGGCAGGTTCAGGATTTGAAATCAAGAGCACGCACTCTTAACGACTTCCGTATACTACCCATACTGTTCTAATATTGTAACAGCTTTGTGGCAAAATCCTATTTAGTAATGCTCCCAAGGTCCTATCCTTATTCCTGGAGTTATAGAACCTTTCAGCTACAAAGAAAACCCAGGGACTTCATGACTGTGCCAACCTTTTGCAGTGCCCTGGAGAAAGTCAAGAAATAGACATTTCATTATCCATAGAACATGGCTAAAGGTAAACATGAACTGGCCTGAAGTTTAAGGAAACGAACTTCTTTGAAGCTTGAGGAATATCCATTCCCAGTTCATTTGCTACAGCCCAACGTCCCACATGGGGTTGAAGGTCAGGCCCTAGTCTAGGTCTAACTGCCACCCACAACACAGGCAATGCTCTGTTTTTAGAGCAATTCGAACGTGCACTGGGCACCCTCTATGTACCAGAACCATGAAAAGTATGAATCCAGAGGTGAGTAAGACATAGCCCCCATCCTCAGTCTCTCTCAATCGGGAGGTAGGTATATCAAATTAGAAAACAGTCCTGTGCATTGTGCTGAGCTGTGCCAGGTTAGTAATGCAGAAGAGACAGTGATACTTCTATCTAAAGGAGGGGAAGTTCAGGGAAGCTTCGAGAGGAGCTGATGGCCAACCAGGGTTTCATAAATGAATAGTATCTCACAGATGGAAGACAGAATGGAAGTGGGAGTAGTAGAAAGGGTGGTTGTGGCTACCGGCAGAGGAAACAGCAGGGGCAGAGCCTGAGCCAGGTGGAGGCAGTTGGAGGCAGCTGGACCACAGCATGTGACATGGGGAGTGTCAGATAATGTTGAATCTAAAAAGACAGGTAAAGGGAAGAACTGTGCATGTTGTGTTAAGAGAGTCGAAGGCTATCGTGAAAGCAACTTAGAGGGGAGTGATTTAGAGGGAATCAGATTTCAAGCAGGCTGCTCCAGGAGCAGTAGTGGGTGGACACGTTGGGTGCAAGCCAGGAAGCTGTTTAGAAGGTGGTAGGTAGCACTGACAGTGCTGGGTTGGGTGGACTTAACCCATGTCAAAGATAAAATCAACAGCCCACAGCAATTCACTGGAACTGGAAGGAGAGGGTGGGAGGAGCCTAGAGTTGCTAATGGCTGAGTTCAGGGCAGTGGTGTCACCAACCAAGACAGGGAGGAATCCGATGGGCTGGGTAAGTAGGCAGGCCCTACACTCAACCCTGAGCCCACACTGGACTCTCAGCCCCACCATTTGCTGTGTGACCTTGGGCCAGGTATTTCAATCACTCTGTGCCTCCATTTCCAACCTACAAAATCAACATACTATTATTATACTAATAGTACCTATTTTATGAGATTTTTGTGATGATCACATGGGAAGTTGTGTGTGGTGCACTGCAAATGCCCAATATATTATTATATTGTTTAGAAGGTGGTAGCACTGGATTTGATTATTATTATTAATACTATTATTATTACATCAGAGCAAAATGGGGGAGATGCAGTTTTGGGCAAGATGACAAGTTTAGTTTCAGGCATCCTGGATTTGAAATCTGAGGTTCCTGCTGTGTATCAAAATGGGGAGGCTGAGAGGGGGTGTCTGGGGCCCTCAGACAGCTTGTAAGCTGGAGCTCTGGCTGCTGTTTTTATTCCCTGGCCCAGCTGCTAATAGGCAGCATCACTGGTACAATGACAAAGATTTCCTTGACTTTTTTGCTCAATCTCGGAGATATACAAGACTGAGTCCTCAGGTCAGAATTCAAGGGATAGGAATCAGAGGTGTTCAAAGTTGAATTTTGGGATTTGGAATATCTAGGGACTTTGGTTTTTCTTTCTTTCCTTTTTTTTTTTTAAATGTAAAATGAGGCAGTTGGCCTAGATGAGGTCCCCTTTGAAAACATGTGCAATATACCTTATTGTGGCAATACACAATATTTGCCTACAATCTCAGAGTGGAATGTGAACCTCTGAAGTGCCTTTGTGCATGACCAGTCAGGATCCCCTCCATGACCAATACTTGTTGGAAGGCCCTACTGCTCAAAACACTCATTGATATGCCCAGAGATCTATGGGCAGCTGGTGGTAAATTTTAAAAGGTGGAAAATCAAACCAAGGCTCCAGCACTGAGCTTCAGTTTCTGGGTAGAGAATAAGCATACTTGCTCTGGGAAAAGCAAGAGGTGTGGTTAGAAGGAAACTGGGGATAAATACAGTATCACAGACACAAAAGGTATTTACGAGCAGTGATGTAGGTCATAAATATGGAATAGTGTTTATATGAAGCTGGTTGTTGCCATGGGGGTATAGCTCAGTGGTAGAGCATTTGACTGCAGATCAAGAGGTCCCTGGTTCAAATCCAGGTGCCCCCTGAAACATGCTTTTGCTTCTTGGCAGCTTTACTTGAAATCTTGGACTAGAGAAAGCAAGGAGGGCACCTAGCTCAAAGTTTTAAGAGGCATTTACTGTCAGATTGGTGCAAATGCCTCGACTCATTAACTTCCTCACAATAGAACTAAGAGCTCACTTAAACTCTAACACATGTACACACAGTCACATACCCTGATATTCACACCCACCTACCTACCCATAATATACACGTGCCTTCTGACATGTACCTTTATCTCTCCTTTCCTGTATATTCAATCTTATTAACTAGATCTTTTCCATCTTCCTTTCTTTAAGCTTTTTATTTTATCTCAGATTTTATAGGAATGTTTGTAAATTCTGGCTCGGTGCCTGTAGCTCACTGGCTAGAGTGCCAGCCACATACACCAGAGCTGGCAGGATTGAACCCAGCCCAGGCCTGCCAAACAACAATGACAACTACAACCAAAAAATAGCCAGGTGTTGTGGCGGGTGCCTGTAGTTCCAGCTACTTGGGAGGCTGAGGCAAGAGAATCGCTTAAGCCCAAGAGTTTGAGGTTGCTGTGAGCTGTGATGCCACAGCACTCTACTAAGGGTGACATAGAGAGATTCTGTCTCAAAAAAAAAAGTTTGTAAATTCTATGAATTTTAGATTTACAGAAGAATTGTTAAGAGAGTATATCTTCTTCTACTGGTAACATCTTACATAACCATATTATGTATTTATACTAAATATAACCAAGATATATTTAATGAGAACTATGAAATAAAATGTTTAAGGAGATGGATATGTTAGTTACCTAGATTTGATCATTTCACAGGTATAAAAACACAAATATCAAAATATCACTGTGCCACATAAATTGGTATAATTATTATATGTCAATTAAAAATATTAATAAGGGCTGATGCAGTGGCTTACACCTGTCATCCTAGCACTCTGGGAATCTGAGGCAGGTGGATTGCTGGAGCTCAGGAGCTGGAGACCATGCTGAGCAAGAGTGAGACCCCATCTCTAAAAATAGCCCGGCGGTGTGGCAGGCGCCTGTGGTTTCTTAAGGAGGCTGAGGTAAGATGATCACTTGAGCCCAGGAGTTTGAGGTTGCTGTGCCATCGCACTCTACCCAGAGCTACAAAGTAAGACGTGATCTTAAAAAAAAATAAATAAAGAGAGAGAGAAACTATGAAATAAATATTGGTGCAACACTATTAACCAAAGGACAGGCTTTCTTCAGATTTCACTAAGTTTTTTCTACCTTGTATCTTTTCTCTGCCCCAGGATTCAATCCAGGAAGGATACCATGTTGTTTTTAGCTGTGCTATCTCCTTAGTCTTCTTTATACTCTAACAATTTCTCTGTCTTTCCTTTTTTTTTTTCTTTGTTACCTTGACACTTATAAAAAGTCCTGGCTAAATATTTTGCAGAATGACCCTCCCTTTGAGTTTGCCTGGTATTTTCTCATGATTACACTGGGGTTATATATTTTCAGGAAAAATATCGCAATGATAATGCACCCTTTGTCTTAGATCATATTAGGGGTAAAAGATAAACATTGTAACATTTTGTGGATCTGCTACATTGGTAACACTTACAGGGGTTCAGTGCCTGGAGTATGCCAGGCTGTTCCTTCCAGAGTGAGAGACGTGGCTGTATTCTGCACTTCTCACCCTACGTTACTTAGTGGGCTACTTTGGATTTTAGCGGCCGTGTGTTTGCATGTGCTGCTCGGGGGTATTTACTAGATAACAACAACCCAAACAGACTGTCTGATGTTAGTGGGTTCCATTACAAGGAAAGAGTCTGCAGAAAGAGGACTTCCACTTGAGTGTCATGATTATTATGAGTTGGTATTGAAAGTGCTCCTGGCTGGGAGCTGAGAGTAGAATGGGGTTGGAGGATTGTGGAGATGGTGGTCAAAGAATTCAAAGTTTCAACTAGACAGGAGAAAGAAGGTGGAGAGAGCTATTGTGCAACATGGTGACTATAGTAAGCAACAATGTATCTCTTATACTTGAAAATTGCTAAGAGGGTAGATTTTAAATATTCTCACCGCACATACACACAAAAATGGCAAACATGTGAAATAAAGCATATATTGATTAGCTTGGTTTAGTCATTCCATAATGCAGACATATTTTAAAACACCATGCTGTACTCCATAAGCATATACAATTTTGTTTGTCAATTAAGAACATAACAATTAAAAAGAAAGTGTTTGTGGCAACTCCAGCTTTGCCAATTCACCTTTCTCTGTTTTCACAGCACATGGAATTTACCTTTCTTATTAATCTTCTCTTGGTGTATTATAATCCTTTATATGTCTGTGTATTAGTCAGGCTAAGCTTGGTTACGCTGTGGCAACAACTCTGAAATCTCAGTAGTTCAACACAGAAAAGATTTGTATCCTGTTCATGAAAGGTCTCCTGGTGCTGTTCCTCTTGCTGCTGTGTCATCAAGCACATGTGGCCCGTTCTCAGTTGCTCACCCTGGGATTGACACACATCACTTCTGCTCCCAGTTCAGAGGACAGAGCTAGCCATATGGTCCCAATTAACTGAAATGGAGGGTGGACAGGTAAGAATGCATTTGGACACTTGGCGAGTACTAATTTTCTCTACCATAACCAATCGTACTCCACTCTATTGGGCCCCTGGGTAGTGAGTGACAATTCTTCCTGATTATTCTTGTTATCATCAGCCACTGGTAGGGGTTCAGAAAGCATTTGGTGAATACCAGCTATTAGCTATTTTATGAGTGAATAAATGGATGATATAAGATATACAGCCACGAGTCACTTAACTACAGGGCTACATTCTCAGAAATGTGTCACTAGGTGATTTTGTAGTTGGCCTTTTGTGCAAACGCTATCAGTGTATTTATACAAATCTAGATGATGCAGCCTACTACACACCTAGGCTGTGTGGTATAGCCTATTGCTCCTGGGCTACAGACCTGTACTGCATGTTACTGTACTGAAAATCATAGTAACTGTGACACAACTTAGATATTTGTGTATCTAAACATAGAAAAGGTGTAGTAAAAGATATGCTATAAAGATAAAAATTCTAGGCTTGTTGGACAGGAATGGAGCCAGAAGGAGTGGGAGATGCTCTGGGTGATTTAGTGAGTAAATGGCGACCACAAAGGCCTAGGCCATTACACATACTATGGTAGACTTTATTTACACTGTATGCTTAGGTTACTTTACATTTATAAACGTATCTTTTCTTTCTTCAACAATAAATTTACCTTAGTTTGCTGTAAATTTTTTACTTGGTAAACTTAAGTTTTTTTAACTTTTTGACTCTTGTAATAACACTTAGCTTAAAACATAAATACATTGCACAGATGTAGAAAAATATTTTCTTCCTTTATGTCCTATCCTATTTGCTTTATTTATGTTAAACATTTGAATTTTTTTTCTTTTTAAACTTTTTTGTTGAAAGTTTGACATGAATATGCACACTTGCCTAGACCTACACAGGGTCAGGATCATCAATATCACTGCCTTTCACCTCATCATCTTGTCCCACTGGAAGGTCTTCAGGGGCAATGACATGCATAGAGCTGTCACCTCCTATGATGTCAATGCATTCTTCTGGAAGACCTCCTGAAGGAGCTGTCTGAGGCTTTTTACAGTTATCTTTTTTATATAAGCTAAAAGAGTACACTTTAAAATAATGATAAATAGTATAGTAAATACATAAACCAGTAACATAGTCATTTATTACCATTATCAAGAATCTTGTACTGTACATAATTGTATGTGTTATACTTTCTTTTTTTTTTTTTTTTTTGAGACAGAGTCTCACTTTGTCACCATGGGTAGAGTGCTGTGGCATCATAGCTCACAGCAACCTCAAACTCTTGGGCTTAAGTGATTCTTTTGCCTCAGCTTCCCAAGTAGCTGGGACTACAGGTGTCCACCACAACACCCGGCTGTTTTTTTGGTTGAAGCCATCATTGTTGTTTGGTAGGCCCGGGCTGGATTCGAACCCACCAGCTCAGGTGTATGTGGCTGGCGCCTTAGCTGTTTGAGCCACAGGCGCCAAACCTCTTTTTTTTTAAGAGACAGAATCTCACTCTGTTGCTCTCAGTAGAGTGTGGTGGTGTCACAGCTCACAGCAACCTCCAGCTCTTGGGCTTAGGTGATTCTCTTGCCATAGACTCCCGAGTAGCTGGGACTACAGGTGTCTGCCACAATGCCCAGCTACTTTTTTTTGTTGTTGCAGTTTGGCCAGGGCCAGGTTCAAACCTGCCACCCTCAGTGTAGGGGGCTGGCACCCTACTCACTGAGCCACAGGTACCGCCCGAACCATAATGTTATAATGGCTATGACATCTCTGGGCAGCAGGAATTTTTCACTCCATTATAATCTTACGAGACTACCATTGTACATACAATCCATTGTTGACTGAAACTTTATTATGTGGCATGTGACTGTATAAACAAAGTATATTTTAAGATTAGTTAGAAACTATGGCAATTTTATTACAAGGCAAGAGTTACATTTCTCATATTTAAAAAAACTTACTTTTTTCTTTTCTTTCTTTTTTTTTTTTTGTTGCAGTTTTTGGCCAGGGCTGGCTTTGAACCCACCACCTCCAGCATATGGGGCCATCACCCTACTCCTTTGAGCCACAGGTGCTGCCCAAAACTTACTTTTTTCTAATAATTTTTTAAAAGACTCAACTTTTAATTGGAGAAGACGACTTTGTCAATAGCTGTCAAGTGAAACATAGAATCTTTTTCTTAACCACTTTATTTTACTTTTGAAAAAAAATGTTTACTGTTCTGCCTTCTTTTCTAAAACCGTTCACATGATCTTTTCCCATTATAAAAGCCAAAATAACTTTATTGTATAGAACTTCAAACATATGTCAAAGAATGTAGGAGGAAATAAAATTTGGCTAGATTTTCATCATTGTTTTTTTAACTTTTAACTTTTTCATATATAATTGTGTTCATAACATGTGCAAGTTTGATGTGTGTGTTGAAAATATTTATTAAAAAAAATTGGAAAGAATGTGTATGAGGCATAGCTTAGGCCGCACCTCAAATCCTCCTGGACTTGACTGTTCCTGAGGCCCTTGGCCGCTTTTTCTACTGTGTCTGCTGCTGGGCAACCAAATGCGTAAGGGCTCCACCACCTTCACAGGCAAAGTTCTACAGTCCCTTCCTTCCTGCCCACACTTGGGTGCCTCTCGCCTCCCACTCTTGGCTTCCCTCTTGCTTCTGAGGTGTGTTGCAGGAGACCATGAGACCCACTCGGTGGCCCCACATACAGAATCAGGGAAAACTTCTCACTAATCAGATACAAAAGTTGAGGAGTAAATTCTTCTTCTGGAGACAGGTTGTCCTGGGGTACAGTAGTTCATTCATCTTCCTGAGAGATAGCTCTACGAGATCAAGCAATCAGTTGTGCTTATCACCAGCTCAGAAATATATCCTTAAGTTGATTTAACTTTCTTGCTTTGCCTCACTTTCTTTCACCTTGCTCCTGCTCCCTGAGATTGCACTTTGAAAAATTAATAGCGTGTAAGCTTCAGCTTCAAGCTCTTGGTTCTGGGGTGCTCAGGTGTAGCAGGGACTGTGGATGCTCTGCCAACCTTCCCTTCAGCGTTTCCCACAGCCGTTCATTCTGGCCTGATTCCTCCTGCTAGCTTCTGCATCTCTTTTTCCGGGGGCTTTTCTTGCCTATTCCCTACCTGCTTGTGGCAAGCTAGGTGTGCTAGAGAATTAACAGCCTCTGAGAGCAGCTCTCAAACAATGGTTGAGGGTTTAAATACTCCAGATTCTTTCCCCTTTCTGTGGGATAACTCTGAGTAAAAATACCTTCTGGATTGGCTCTTGGAATTCCCCAATGGAATTGTTTGGTTTCCCACAGTAGTAAATTGCATGATGATGCCAGCTTTATTAACTCCCTCCCCTTCCTTTTTACATATCTCCATTTGAATTCTTTTTTTGTGTGTGTTTGAGACAGAGCCTAACTCTGTCACCCTGTGTAGAATGCTGTGGCATCAATGTAGTTCACAGCAACCTAAAACTCTTAGGCTTGAGCAATCTTCTTGGCTTAGCTTCCTAAGTAGCTGGGTTTATAGGTGTGTGCCACTATGCCTGGCTAGTTTTTCTACTTTTAGTAGAGATTGGGTCTTTCTGGTCTTGAATTTGTGAGCTCAAGCAATCTACCTGCTTCAGCCTCCCAGAGTGCTAGGATTACAGGCATGAGCCATAGCACTTGAATTCTTTTTTTTTTGAGACAGAGCCTCAAGCTGTCACCCTGGATAGAGTGCTGTGGCATCACGGCTCACAGCAACCCCCAATTCCTGGGCTCAAGTGAGTCTCTTGCCTCTGCCTCCCAAGTAGCTGGGACTACAGGCGTCTGCCACAACGCCTGGCCATTTTTTGGTTGCAGCCATCATTGTTGTTTGGCGGGCCTGGGCTGGATTCGAACCTGCCGCTCAGGTGTATGTGGCTGGCGCCTTAGCCCGTTGAGCCACAGGCGCCAAGCCAGCACTTGAATTCTTAACTTAGGGTGTGTACCTGTGGGACTCAAACTATAACATCTGCTTAAGACATGATTTTCTTAATAGTTACAAAATAGTTACAAACTTACTTTAAAAAATTTAATAATGTATCTTATTTATGATATTAAATATTCTAATTTTTTAAAATATGAGTTTTATATATTTTTTATCACAGATTATCAAAATTTATGAAAATAATATATTGGACATTTTAGTTGTTTCCAACTTTTCTATACAACTGTAATTGACCCAGTACTAAACAGAGGCAGGCAGCCTTTGTCTCACGGTTCTGAGTTATAAATTAATAAGCCACAGATAGGTCTTTCATGCACATGATATGAAGGAAATAATCCATATGAAGATTTTCCCCAACTTGTATTTGATGTTTTTTGAAGACTGCTTTGTACTAGGGGTCTTGGAGAAAAATCCAAGGGCTCTCGATTATATTCTACTTTAAAAGAAAATGAATTGGGTCCAAGCTTTTGTTAAATAGATCTGTTCCATCTCTCTTTGAAAAGAAATGACAACTAAATCTCAAAATTCTCTCTGAGAATTTTGTCCTACTCTGGGACAAATTGTGCTTCCTGCTTACAAAGGACTGTATCTCTCTATTGGAATACAATTAAGAAGATTTTATTTTAGCTCTCTGAAATGATTTGAGGTCAATTAGCTAACTTCATTGAACTTTGAGTTCTTCTTACTTATATATTGAGGAATAATATTATTATCCCATAATTATAATATATAATTATATATTATATAATATTATTATTATTATCCCCTTAGTAAGGGGAATAATATTATGTCAAAACTAAATAACGTGTTGATGGAGTGCATGGCACAGAGTAATCGCTCTGTACAGGGTAGCAATTCTTATTTGGCAGTGATTTCATTTCTAATGCTAAGAGTAGCATAGAGCAGAGAGTAGGGCCTAAAAAGTGTGAAGGGGAGTGTTGGGATGGGACATTCAAATGTCTGTAATTAGATTCAGGGGATGTGTGGATGGTCCTCTGCTTAACAGCCTACACATACTTCCTACTGTGACAGACTTGGTCCCCCAGCCTTGCGTAAAGTCAGGTCTTCTACGCGAGTTCTACCATTATTTAGCTCAGAGCTTCTCAAAGTGATCAGAGGCATCAGCATCACCTGGAAACTGCCTAGAAATACTGATTGCAGGTTCGGCGCCTATGGCTCAATGGGCTAAGGCGCCAGTCAAGTACACCTGAGCTGGCGGGTTCGAATCCAGCCCCCGGGCCGGCCAAACAACAACATCTGCAACCAAAAAATGGCCGGGCATTGTGGCGGGCGCCTGTAGTTCCAGCTACTTGGGAGGCTTAGGCAAGAGACTTGCTTGAGCCCAGGTATTGGAGGTTGCTGTGAGCTGTGATGCCACAGCACTCTATTCAGGGTGACAGCTTGAGGCTCTGTCTCAAAAAAAAAAAAAAAAAAAAGAAATACTGATTGCCAGGTCCCTCCCAAGGCCTCCAAAATCAGAAACTCTGGAAATGGATCGCAGTAATCTGTGTTTTAACAATCCCTCCAGGTGATATTGCTGCACATTGACATTTGAGAAGCCCTGATCTAGCTTGAGCCTTCACTAGGCCTGCCCAGCCCCTCCTCTCCTACCAGCCCCTGGGGTTGATGTCTTGTGTAGGCAGGATCTTGCTCTTTCCAGGCTTGTTGTGGACTCCTGAACTCTCACCTTGGCCTCCCAGAGTGCTGGACTTACAGGTGTGAGTGGGG
Source organism: Perodicticus potto (assembly GCA_963574655.1). NCBI lineage: Eukaryota > Metazoa > Chordata > Mammalia > Primates > Lorisidae > Perodicticus > Perodicticus potto. Next base: position 3,943 of record CAUYRH010004390.1, on the reverse strand, counting down.
GCTGGGTTCTGCCTGACTCTCTCATGACTCCTAGCAGCATTTTAGTCAGTATATTAGTTACCTATTGCTGCATTAAAAATTACCCCTGAAAAGTATTGGCTCAAAACAGCAGCAAACATTTATGATATCATACTGTTGCTGAGGGTCAGACATTCAAGAACAGCGTTGTCTTGGTGTTTGTGGCTTGCAGTCTCTCAGGAGTCTACAGGCAGACCACGGGAGGGATGAAGATGAGGCTGCTTCTGTCGGAGTTCATTTACACAGTTGGCAAGCGAATGCTGGGGGTCCGTGAGAGGACTCGGCTCTTGCCCATCTGGATGTCTCCTTAGAGTGGCTTGAGTGTCCTCATGATGTGGCATCTAGCTTCCCCTACAGTGAGCCATTTAAGACAGTAACCATGCTGTTTAACATCTAATCCCAAAGTTATAAACCATCATAATTGTCACATTTTGTTAAAATAGAGATACAAGACTGGAAAAATAGACTCTTTGTAACAATAAGATACCACATTATAAATGGAACCTAATACCATGCCAGGCAAGGGTTAAATTATCCACCTGATACTTAAAGAATAAACCATTTTCTAGCTGCCACAAGGGTTTTTCCCCAGCAACTAAACAAGCACTGGCCTTAAGATAAGCAATATTGAAACAATTGCAGCCCACCCACCAGCAGACGCTGAGTGATCCCATTGCAAGAGCCATACTGTAAGTATTTTTTTTTTTTTTTTAGAGACAGAGTCTCACTTTGTCACTATTGATAGAGTGCTGTGGAGTCATAGCTCACAGTATCCTCAAACTCTTGGGCTCAAGTGATTCTCTTGCTTCAGCCTCCTGAGTAGCTGGGACTACAGGTGCCCACCACAACACTTAGCTATTTTTTTTTTTTTTTTTCAGTTTTTGGCCGGGGGCTAGGTTTGAACTGACCACCTCTGGCATATGAGGCTGGCGCCCTACCCCTTTGAGCCACAGGCGCTGCCCCAACATTTGGCTATTTTGTAGAGACATGGTTTCTATCTTGCTCAGGCTGGTCTCAAACACATGAGTTCAGGCACTCCCCCTGCCTCGGCCTCCTACAGCGCTAGGATCATACTTACAGTTTTGATGGGATAATAGACTGGTTTTTGTCAGTTTCTCCTGCTGAGAGACCACCCACCATCGACTGGTTCTGAGTGGTTTCATGTGTTTGTCTTACTTTTTAGCATATAGGACCAAATTTTCATGCATTAAATGTTAAGTCTCTACCTCAGAGTGAACATGGGATGCATGTAACATACATGTTTATTAATAATCACTCCCCTTCACGAATACGGATAGCTCTCTCCTAAACTGTTGAGTGTGTATACTTGGTCAACCCATTCCGCATAAATTCCCGTCTCATCCTTCTGGCTCTCTCATTATTCCTAGCAGCTGGAGTCTTGTGTTTTAGTCAGTGCCTGCTTCTGGTGTCCTCCGGAGGCCTGCTTCTCATCCCTTTCTTAGAAAACAATGCTCTGCTCTCCAAATTTATCTATCTAGTGAGTTTTGGGACATATTTATTAAAAGCAAATCACCAGGGGCAGACCACACTCAAGGGGACAAGAATTAGGCCCCACATTTTGAAGGGAGAAGTGTCAGAAAATGTATAGGCATATTTTAAAAATGCCACAGTCATCTTTGGGGAAAGCCTCCTGCCACATTCCACTCAATTCTTAAGATGCTACGTCTTGCTGGCCCATTCTGGCTGAGTCTAGATGTTGGCCTCTGTCCTTGGCCAGGTGTCCTGTGCAACCCACCAGATAGATTGCCCCTTTTATCTGTTTCCAGTCCTTAATCCACATTCGTGTTGACAGTCCAGGGGTCTTATCTCGTTGTAATGACAAAATCCAGCCATTTACTGAGCACTGTTGTGCAGAATAACTGGTGCATTTGGCTATTTCTAACTTGGCGAGTCTGACATGTCCCAACACAAGCAAAGTCTTTGTCAATAAAAAGATTAATTTGAGTCAGTAAGTTTGAACTCTTCGTTAATCAGGCTCAGGGCTGCCACATAAATGTATCCGATTAGAACATGATGCAACACTGCCCAGCTGAGGGAGTGAGTGAGTAGAGGCTGAAATCTAATCCACATTCCAGCAACCACAGAAATCCTTGGATTGGGTGGCATATGTGTAGAGGAAAGGGAGCCTATTTCCGGCATGCACAAATGTGCCATCTATTTGCTGAGCTTTAAACCTGTAGGATTATGCCTAGCCAGGATGGGCATTTTTTCTGTAATTCTCACCTAAGTGTATATAGGGCAGCAGTGACTCCAGTTATATCTCTTTTTGTTGTACATAACAGAAACCCAATTCAAACAGGTTTTAGAAAAAAAGCAACTTAACTAAAAACCTAGATTTTGTAGTGACTTTAAACATGGTTGGGTCTATCTACCCAAGCCATGTTATTGAAATCTGTTTCTCTCTTTTTTTGTGTGTGTTAACATTATTTTCAGAATGACTCTCTGCAAGTGGTGGCAAGTTGACCAAGTTTATTTACTGACCCCTTGAAACCCCAGGACAAAAAGAAATTTGTTTCCTGGATAGTTCCAACAAAAGTCCTGTGATGAAGTCTCCTTGGCTAGTGTCTGAACCATTCCTTGTGGCAATGATCACAGGATTTTGTATTTGGCTGGACCCTCATTCTTTGCTCATTTCTAGAGCTGGGGAGTTAGTCCCACTCCCATTCAAATCACACTAAGATTGAGAATTGGTGGTTATCCAAGGAAAAACTGGAGGTTTTTCCCAGAAAAAGAGGGAAATATGTCTTAGATGCATTAAATATAATATGTATTTGCAGCACTCACTGGATTCACACTTGGTGTAACTCTAAGCCAATCAGACAATAGCATTTCCCTCTCTTCAGTAATTGATTAAGAGGCGGAGTCATGGAGTCACAGCCAAGTACAGCCAGTGCTTCTCAAAGAGGCTTTTTCTTGGCTTGAAGCCCATAGCACAGTGGTTATGGCGCTAGTCACATACACCAAGGGTGGTGGGTTCAAACCAGGCCTGGGCCAACTAAACAGCTGCAACAAGAAAATAGTTGGACATTGTACCCCGGCGCCTGTAGTCCCAGCTACTTGGAAGACCGAGGCAAGAGATTTGCTTAAGCCCCAGAGTGAGCTGTGGCGCCACGGCACTCTACTAAGGGTGTTACAGTGAGACTCTGTCTCAAAAAAAGGAGGCTTTTTCTTTTTCTTTAGGGAAAAGGATTCTTTTTTGTCTTTTTACCTCCTTTAGACCTTGAACCTAAAAATATGCAAAGGTGGGGCCTTTGGTCCCACCTGAAATGGTAAAGGCTGTCTGTGCTGAGGATGGAGCTGCTGCTACAGCGGATGTTAGAACTGAGAAAAAGCAAACAACCCAAGACCTGGTGACAAGGTTTCAGCCCCCAGAGCAAGTCGCTCCTGGACTTTTCAGGAGATCTCTTATAATAAATCCCTTGTTTGTCATGTTTTCTGTGACCGCAAATAAAAGATTCCTAGCTGCTGCATCCTGACACGATGCTGCTCCAGGGACTGCAGAGGTCCAGTGAGGACCTTCTTTCACCTCTCCAGCGAAAGCCTTCTCATACTCTAAACCCTAATATCCACTTGGTCCCTCATCCCTGTTGAATTTGTTCTCTCTTTGTAAATCTCTGATAATAAGTCATGCCACCCACCCCCTATGGGGGTTCAGGACTAATTAGAACGCTTGTAAAATTTTTTGTTTTTATAAAATGTTAGCAAAAGAGTTCTATGCATTAATATCTTGTACTCTCGATTCTCCTGTCTTTTCTTTTCTTTCTTTTTTTTTAATAATTTTATTAAATCATAATTGTGTACATTGGTGCAGTCATAGGGCAGAATGTGCTTCATATACAATCAGAAACATTTTGATTGTACTGTGAGAGATAGCCCTCATAGCGAGATCCTGTCTTAATCTTTA
>CAUYRH010004389.1:0-14340 GCA_963574655.1 Perodicticus potto | reverse complement strand
GCGGGTTCGAATCCAGCCTGGGCCCGCCAAACAACAATGACGGCTGCAACCAAAAAATGTCTGGGCGTTGTGGCAGGCGCCTGTAGTCCCAGCTACTTGGGAGGCGGAGGCAGGAGACTCGCTTGAGCCCCGGAATTGGAGGTTGCTGTGAAGTGTGATGCCACCACACTCTATCCAGGGTGACAGCTTGAGGCTCTGTCTCAAAAAAAGAGAAAACATAAGAGAAATCGTAGTGACTTAGGTTTGACAAAGAGTTTGTAAATGTCATGCAAAAAGCACAAATATAAAAGAAAAAATTTGGTTTCAAAATTTTAAACATTTGCTTTTCAAAAGATACATTTATAAAAATGAAAAATTAAAATGCACACTAAGGAAAATATTTGCAACATATTTACCCAAGAAAGGCCTTGTCTAGACTATACAAAGAACTCTTACAACTTAAGAAGATAGCAAATAACCCGAATTTTTAAATGAGCAAAATATTTGAACCCGCATTTCACTGAAGAAGATACGTGGATAACATCATTGGTCATTAAGGAAATGCAGATTAACAGCACAACAAGATACCTGCTAGAATGGCTAAAAATGGCTTTACAAGACGAATTTTTGAACTTTCACGCACTGCTAGTGAAAATGGAAAATGATACAATCATTACAGAAAGTAGTTTGACAATTGCTTTCCACTCCTAAATTTACCAAGAGAAATGGAAGCATACATCCACACAAATATGCATTCATGAATGTTCATAGCAGCTTTCTTTGCAATAGCTAAAAACTGGAAACAATTCAAATGACCGTTGACAGATGAATATATATACAAATTGTGCACCTTCCACACAATAGAATATACTCAGCAATTCCAAGTAATGAACTATTGACACACACAATAATGTGGATGGCTATTAAAATAACCAGGCAGGGTGAAAGAAATTGGACCCAAGAAAGTACACACTGTATGGTTCCACTAACAGAACATTCTGGAAAATGCAAACTCATGTATAGTACAGAAAGCGTATCATCTTTGGAGGGTAATAGATACGTTCTTTATCTTGATTGTGATGATGATTTCATGGTGGATGTGAAAAATCCAAATTTACCAAATTGGACGCTCTTTGTGCAGCTTATTGTCAATAAAACTAAAAAAAAAGTGGTTTTTAAAAAGCTGAGGATGGGCAAGGGCAAGGACTCTAAGCTCCTTTTTTGTGGTTCTGGTCCTATGAGAATCTGATGGAAACAACATAAAAGCAGACATACTATGTGAATTCCATATGATTCTAGGAGGGTTTATGAAGCCCATCCTCAGACCCCATATTTCATACCCCTGGTCTACAGAGGCATCACTTAGCACACACCATGTATGTCCACTTGCTGATTCTCCATCCCTAAATAATGGTAGACCACTTCCCCTCAGTATTACTCACTCTCCCCTGGTCTTTGGAGTCGGGGGGTGGCTATTAACATGTATTTACAACAAAGCCAATAGAGATTACAGTGAGGCACCATACTCTGAGACAGAGCCCCAGGACCCACTGTGCAGTCAAGCCCAGAGACTAGACCCCAGCACACAGCTAACCCCTGAACCTCTGGCCTGGAGATTTTGAAAGCTCAAAGCAGCCATTGTGGGGGGCTTTGCTAGCTTGGTCTTACTCTCCTGCCTTTGTCACCCAGACACAGGCCTCCTTCATGTGAGCAGACACTTGGCCCGTGTCCTTGAGTGAGATAGACCTGTCCACTGGTGCTTACCTGGTTATTGGGCTCTGGACACAGGCTGACCCTTGGCCCTAGCTCCAGTTGTAATTCATCACCCCTGATCCTGACACTGATCCCACATTGACCCCAGTGCGTTATAAACCACAAGGGAGTCCAGACCAAGAACTGAGGGTGCTCAGAGCGCTGAGTCCTCTGGGGACACACAGCAAAAGCCATATTTTCAGTCCTGTTGCCTCTAAGCAAAGTCTCTGCAGGAGGCTCAGATAGAAAAGGCAAGAGGCGCTTCAGTGTAGCTTGGCCACATGGGCGGATATGCGCTGCCCCACAAAGGCCCAAACCGTGATCCTTGTGGGACATGAATTACAGACACAGAGAAGCCTTCCGCTCCCTGCCCTGCCCTCCCTTGACTTCCCCCATTTCAGAGGGTTCAGAGGGAGTGAGCCTCAGCACCCTTTCCCACCCACCTGCACCTTCTCAACTTTGGGTCTCCTCTTACCTGAGTCCCCGGGGAGAAATAGCTCAAACACCCCAGCAGAGGGCGCCCAGTGCCCGCTGACTGGGCACAGTGACCTGTTTCCTGGGTGCCAGGGTGGGAGTCCTCGGCTCACAGGCAGCCAGCTGGGCAGAGATGCAGGAGAGAAGGAGGGAGCTGTGGGGCTCCCCTCCTGGTCCTTCCTGAGGGGTCATCTGTCTGTGCCCTGGGGACCGGGGGGAGGGGGAGTACACGGTGTTGGTGGGTTCAGAGATGCTTTGGAGCTGGGGCTGTCCTGGGTGGGTGCTCTCTCTTGGTGCCCTCAAATTGCTGCCACCCACAAAAGTCTTGGCTCTCTGGCTACCCAGGATGCCTGAAGAATCAGGTCCCTACCTCCCAAGAGCTTCTAATCTAAGCATCCCCAACCACGAAAACACACCTTCCAGGCCTCAGAAGTGGTTCTAGCCCAGTGGCTCTGAACTGGCTGCCTATCCATCTGAACCACCTGAAAAGCTGTCAACGTGCCAAACCTGGCCTGCCCCGCCAGTGAAAGGGGACTCCAGGGTAGGGCCCAGGAGTATTCTCAGGTCCCAGAGCTAAGCAGCAAGGGCACAGAGGCTCTGGTAGATGTCTCAGCACTTGTACTCCAGGTGGTCCCAAGACCAGCCGTGTCGGCTGGGATCTTGGGCCCCACTCCAGGAAGCCCGAACTAGCACCTGTATCTTTACAAGATCCCCAGGTGATTCATGGGCGCATACAATATGGGAAGTGCTGACTCCTGACATCAAGAGGTTGATTTTATAATTGGACTGCTGGGAGGCAGACCAAAACTACTTGCCACATGGGGTGTGAACAAGTGTTAACAGGGATAGCTGTAGACGTTAAAACATGGGTGCTCTCCCAGCGTCTGTATATTCCAAAGGCTTCTTGGTGGAGGTGGAAGTTTAGCAGCCTGGAAGTCAGGCTGCTAAAGAAGGCATTTCAGGAGGGATAATGGCCCAGGAGAAGAAGGCATATGTCATGCTGGGCATGACGAGGAAGCAGCCCGGAGGAGAAGGGTCTTCTTAGAGGGAAGAAGCAAGTCCACCTGAACAGGAAGCATGGAGCCAGTCGTAGGGGGCTGTGAATGTCAAGCAGATGAGCCGGACTTTTCCCTATAGGCAAATGGGAGCCACTGAAGATTCTTGAGCAGTGGAATAACCTGCAGATCTAAGCTTTGAAAAACATCAGGGAGAGAATGTGGGGAGAAATAAAACAGAATGGCCTGTTTCCCCACAGTCCCGGACAACATGATTAATAATGAAAATAATAACAAGAAAAAGCATAGCTCCATTTTTCCTGCCTGCTCTTATCCCAGCATGATTGCAAGTGCTTATTTTAGTTACAAGCAGGGTTGATGTTCAGCTGGTGCACACCAGGCAGGCTGCTGGGTGACATTAACTAGTGGGTCAGATTCCCCAAATCTCCTGTTGTTAAACATGTTGAATGTCATCTCTGGCTAAATGTAGGGCTTTGTCAGACAGACCCTGTGAACTCCCACTGCAGTCACACAGCACAGCCATCTGCAGCCTCTATTTCTGGGGTTACATTGAGTTAACAGTAAGTTTCAGTGAAGATTAAATAAGGCCATTCATGGAGAGTGCTTTGCAAAATGTCTGGCACACAGTCTGCCAATAAATGAGCTCTTGTCACCCAGTAGACCAGGTATCTCATCTGCACCCACCTCCGACTCCAGGCCTGCCTGCCTCCGCCTGGCCGTGGGTAAGGGCTCTATTTCCAGCCCTATCTCATTCTCTTAACGGTGGCTGGGTAGACCCAGCTCCTCAAAGACAACTCCCGCTTTCAGAAAAGCCTTCCTATGTTCTGCAGCCAGACTTCCTCTTCTTTGGGGTGGACTCCTATTTACCATTGAAAACCTAGATCAGTGAACAAAAGAGAAACTGAGTCCTGAGACACAGTCCCTGGGTGCTGAGGCTGGATGAGAAGCCCTGGCCAACGATGTGGACATTGCCCCCTGTGCTGTGATCTCTGGTGTCCTGGCTGCCTCCCCAACCAGGCTCCTTGCTGGGGCCAGCAACTCTCAGGCTCGGTGCTGGGGCCTGAGGGCTTGGCCCAGCAATTGGTGAGGTAAGAAGTAATGTTGAGTGAATGAATAAATGAACATTTCCTTCCAGCTGTTTCTCCATGCCTGGTGTGACGTACCCAGGAGTTCTTGCATCTGGGAGAAGCCAGTGTGACATCACTGTCAGATAACTTGGGGTTGAAACCTGGATCTCCCATTTGCTAGATGTGTGACTTAGCCAAGCTACTCAACCTCTCTATGCCTCTATTTCTTCATCAGTAAATGGGCTCATTAGCAGATGTGAGGAATATATTAATTAGAATGCATAAAGCAGCCAGCACAGGGTCTGCTGAATCTCTCAAAAATCATAGCTGGAATCATTATAATGATTATTATTACTAACCCTTAGCTCCCAGGGCTACCAAACAAGCCTTTCAGAGTAGAGACAATGAGGGCGCGGGAGCCCCTTGGATCCCTGCTCAGGAGGTGGGAGAGGATTTCAGGGCAGGTAGCAGGCCTGGTCTGCAGAACGGGAGAGTGGGCTGGGAGAGGGATTCCTAGCAGCTCCCTCGCTTCAACCCTCTACACAAAACCTCTCTGGGAGTGGATCAAGCTGCGAGCCTGTGATCCTAAGTCTCTCTCACCTCCTGACATTTGCGGCAGGGTTTCTGACTCTGCTACCCCACTCCCTTTCAGGAATGTTTAGAGCAGCAGTTCTCAACCTGTGGGTCATGACCCCCTTTGTAACAATGAAAATACATCCTGTATATCGATTTACATTCTGATTCATAACAGTAGCAAAATTACAGTTATGAAGTAACAATGAAAATAATTTTGTGGTCGGGTCGCCACAACGTGAGAAACTGTGTTAAAGGGTCACAGCATCAGGAGGCGTTAGGAAGGTTGAGAAGCACTGGTTTAGAGCAAGCAGGTCCCCCCATACTTCCCCTCCTCCCACCTCTTCCATCAAGTCACAGGTCATCATCCCTCAAAGTGTGCTCATCAAGACACAAATCCTGAGAGGTACTTCTGGGTCAAAAACTTCACGTCACATTTCCACCCTGCAGCCCGGTGCTTCCTAATGCACATTTGCCACTAAAGGCCCTGATAAGTCCTGCAGCAAAGAAACTTGCTTCCTTCCCATATTAACTTCCTCGGGATGCCACAACAAACTACCAAAATTGTGGTGACTTAAAACAACAAAAGTCTATTCTGTCACAATTCTGGAGGTCACAATTCTGACATAAGCCAGGACTGTGGCACTGTGCTCCCCGAGGAGGCCCTAGGCAGGATCCATTCTTATCTCTTCCAGCTTCTTGGCTTGGGCCACATGACTCCAGTCTCTGTCTGGCTGTCCCACGGCCCTCTCTTCTGTGTTTTTCCTCATCATTGGAGTTGGGGCCCACTCTAAATTCTCTTCCTAAGAGCCTTGATTTAATTATATCTGTGAAGACACTTTTTCCAAATAAGGTCACACTCACAGGTTCCTGGGGTTAGGACATGAACAGATCTTCTGGCAGGGGAGAGGGGTGGTGGTCACCATTCAACTACACTTCTGTCCAGCCTAGAATTTCCCAAACTTTGATTATGGGATTGTCCCCTGCCTTTTTTATGAATGTTTACTAATCTGTACAATATAGTTTGGGAAGCACTTGTCATTCATCTGGGAGTTTTAGAAGCTGCCAAGTGGATCGTCCCCTCCAGCTTCCTACCCCTACTTTACAGATCCAGAGATTGACGCCTACAAAGTTGCTGCTCCGTGTCTAAAGTCATCCAGGGAGCCACTGGCCGGTCCAGACTAGGACTTGGAGGTCCTGGCAACCAGGCCACTGCCCCCTCCTACCATGCTAATTCCTGAGAGGTCACCTCACTCCTGGGCCCCAGACATGCCGCCTGTGCCCTGTCTGACCTGATGGTCCCAAGGCCCCCTCACAATTGTCTCCTCCGAGGAGAATGCCAGCCAGGGCCAACCAGGCACCAGGGCAGCTGCTGGCTGAGTCTCGGGGGACCTGGAAAATAAATGAAGAAGATGGGCTGGGGCCTGGCTCCCGGGCTGGAGATTGATGTGGCCACAGCCAAAGCAACATAATGGACCATGAGGGCTGGCCCAGCGAGAGATAAAAGGCAAAGGACATAAATAACACAGGAAATAAAAGATGGAAAGCTGGCCCGGAGGAATAAATCCCTAGTCCCCGACAGGCTCAGTGTGGGAGTCAAGGCTATTGGTGGGCAGGGAGGGGCACGAGGGGGGCAGCATGGGAGGCTGCTGGCAGCCCTCTGGGGACTCTGGTCACACTCGCCCCACACCCATGCTCACAAAGACGGTGGAGGAGGGGAGGAGAGAGCGCTCGTCTTGCCTATTACCAAGTCACACAACTGAGGAAGTCACCTCCCTGCTTCAGTTCCTTCTTCGTAAAATGAGGGGAAATCCTAGGCCAGTGTTTCCTTGGAAGGGCCTGTGGACGGCCCGCATCAATGACCCAGGAAGACTGTTGAACATGCAGATGTGTGAGCCCCACCACAGGTTTATTAAGTTAGGACTTATGAGTGAGGGTCCAGGATCAGCCCAGCTAACAAGCTTCCCAGATGTGAGACCTGCTGGACCAGATGAACTCTAATATCCCTTCCATCATGTAGATTAGAAGGATGGATGGATGGATGGGTGGGTGGGGTAGTAGATGCTTGCCACCGTTTATGAACTGTTTCTCATGTGCTAGTATGAATGCTTTACTTGTACTTACCCAATTCATTTTTTACTTTATTACTTGCACTTTGCAAAAGATGAGACTAGATCAAACCGACCCACTTTGGGTGAGTTCAGGGCCAGGATTTAGCCCAGGTCTGTGAAACCCCAGAGCCAGTGCACCTGCCCCCAGGCTGGGGGTCCTGGGGAATCATCCAGTCAGTGAGGGGACCAGTTTACTGTCCTCATGACCCTAACATCTCTTACAATAGAAGTTACCAAGAACCCCTGACCCCAGCTCCTGTGGGCCCTTGCTCTCTCTTGCCCAAGAGTCTGAGTGAGAGCAAAAGACCCTGAGCCGAGGCAGAGGCCCCCTCTTGCCAGCCTGGTGTGAGAAGGAGGTGAGAATGGGACTCTTCTTGTCTTGCAGACAGTCTGCACAGCCCAGGTGAGCAGACACTCCGGTCTTCCCTGGGGCTCAGGCCTGCCTTTTTTTATCTTTGAATGTCCCCAAGCCCTCCCACTTCCCCAGTGCTCCACGCAGCCAGTCCTTCTCCAATCTCCCTTCACTCTCCCCTCTAGTGAGAGCTTTGCTTGCCTCCCAAAGGCCACAGCGAAGAGCTGCTGAGCGCCTCTGAGGAAGAACTCCTTCAGATTGAGGAAGGGGCAGTGCTGAACCTGGCCTTGAGGTCAAGGTTTCCAAGAGATACAAAGACAAAGGCTGTGCTCAGCTAGGCCTAAAAACAGAAGAAAATGGAAACCAGATGCGTGGGCCTTGGGGGGAAATCTACTCAAGACTGGGGTATTAGCACTTCATTCCCGCTATCCTCAGACGTGGCTTGGGGTCATGGAAGGAGAGAAGGGCAGGGGACCTCCCGGCTGCTGCTTTCCTAGATGAGATGAGAGGGGTGGATGGAAGAGAACTTTCCAGAGCAATGGAAAGCTCCAAGCCCCTTGGGAGTCCTGGGCTGAACAGACCAAACAGGAGTTGTGCTGGTCAAGGCCAAGGTGGAGTGGGGGCCCAAGGCGTGAACTTGCTGAGACAAGGTCTCACAGCACGGCCAGTCCACTGTTCGTCTCGTGGCGTTCCACCATTGTCATTCCTTCCTGTACGAATGAATGAAGCCCCCTGGGAAGAGTATGATATTAACCCATTTCTAGCCTTTCATTCTTGAGAGCAAATTCGTTGGTCATGGACTGCTAATTTTAAGATAGAGACTAGTCTTCCGTGATCTACCCTAGTGGTGCCCAATCCTGGGTGTATATTCAAAGCACCTGGGGGGCGGAGCACAGCGATTTCGATTTGTTGATTGTGGTGGGGCTAGGCACTGTCAAAGCTCTTCAGGTGACATTATCCTGCAGCCCCACACAGCTGCCCTCATAGTGACCCCAGAGGCTGGCAAAGCCCTTTAGCAGCATTACCTCTGGGCCAGCTGCACGGGAGCTCGTTAGAATGCAGAGCCTCAGGCTCACCCTAGACCCTGCACCTGGACAAGATCTCCAGGTGAGGCACAGTGGGAACAGTGCTGCCTTCAGGAAGGGTAGACCTGTGCTCTCACCTCATCCCTCTGACCTCTGGGCAGAGCAGCCTTCAGATTAGCTCTTCGCCCCTTACCTTGTTACCCCAACATGCCCCCTTTCCTGCCTCCCCCAAATCCCTCTCAGCCCCAGAGATCGCTGTCTGGCGGTGGGAAGTGGCAGAGGAGGTTAGTGGGGAGCCCTCTGCCTGCCCAGCCCCAGAAGCTCCCAGACCTCTTCCCCCAGAGGGAGCACGTGGGTGATTTACAGCTGCAGACACTGCAGTGGAGGGGTGGGGGTGCCGGGAGACAGGGCAGGGGCTGGCAGCCAGCCTGACCAAACACACAGCGTCAGCGGCTGCCAGGACCCTCAAGGAGCGACACGGCCCCAGAGACGTGTTAGCCCTCCGCAGAGAAAGAGGAGCTGTTTTGTTCCCCTCTTTTAACAAGCAAGGCTTGGTGCAGAGACTGGGAGCAGATGTTGCCAGGGCTGCTCTGGCCCAGGCTGCACCTGCTGACTCTGAACCAAACGTCACAGTGGGTCCCCACCCAGTGCTACTCACCCCCTGCCCCTGCCCCTGCCCCCACCACAACCCTATCAGCTGAAGGTCCAGAGTGGCCCTGGGCCCACTGAGGTCCAGGTCACAGAGCGAAGCCAGCAGGGAGCTTCTCCTCCTTGAGGGCTGCTCTAAAGGGGGTGTTGAGATGCCAGGGTAAAGCACGGCGCTGCGGGAAGGGAGGGCTAGCAGGGGAGGAAGCGGCCTTTTTTTAAGGAGAGTCAATGCTCTAAAGGTGTTTTCTCAACTGCGTCTCTCCTGAAGGGGAAAGGCCTTCTCTTGTTTCCTCTGAAGCATCTGAGGACTGGGAACAGCTCAGGCCGCCAAAGGAGAGTGAGTAACAAAGAAAGGATCAATAGATGGATCAAAGGAAGGAGGAGGACTTCCGACACCATTATGGCAAACTAGGATCTCTGAGCTTGCGTGATGTGAGGGAAATTCGCAGGGAAAAGCTGCAAAGAGCTGAAAGAGAACCAAAGGTGCTGCTGAGCGGAGGGTGAGTACACTGTTGGCAACACCAAAGGAGCCACCTGCAAGCTGGAGGAGCCGAAATCCACAGTCCTAAATCAGGCCTGGAACAGCGGTCCCGGGGCAGAAGTACTTCTCTGACTCCCAGCCAAAAGAACACAAATCATCGCTGGAGGAAGGCAGGGCCAGCAGAGACTCTCTCGTTGTCCAAAGATTAAGTTTGACAAAATATAAACTCACAATCAGCAATTACCAAATACACAAGGATACAAGTCAACACAGATTTAGATTCTGAAGGCTAACAAATGTTGGAATCCTCAAATATAGACAATTAAATAACTAGGTTTGAAAGATTTTAAAAATACAAGATAGAACTTTAAAAAATGAGCTAGGAATAGGGGACTAACAAAAGTGACTACATGGCTCGGTGCCTGTAGCCCAGCAGCTAGGGCACCAGCCACATACAAAGGGGCTGGTGGGTTCAAACCTGGCCCGGGCCGCCAAACAATGATGACTGCAACAACAAAATAGCCGGGCTGTGCAGCAGGTGCCTGTAGTCCCAGCTGCTTGGGAGGCTGAGGCAGGAGAATCGCCTAAACCCAGGAGTTACAGGTTGCTGTGAGCTGTGTGACGCCACAGCACTCTGCCGAGGACAACGTAGTAAGACTCTGTCTCTACAAAAAAAAAAAAAAAGTGACTACAACTTCAACTTTCTATCATGATGAAATAAAAAGGTCTAGACTTTCCCTCCCTCTGTAAACAACTGGAAAACTGGGGTAAATGCCTGAAACAACTGTTTTCAGACATTGGATATTCAGGACTAAGAGAAACAAATGAGATCAACCTTTCCCCGATTTCCGGAAGGCAGGACGGTGTGGGGGCACCCAGAGTCCAGGAGTCTCACTGAACTACAGAGATAGAAATTGGGATTTGAGGAGGCCGGGCTATCTACAATCTGTAGGGCAGAGGACCAGAGAAAGGGAAGTTATGCCGAGAAAGGACTCCAAAAATTTACATGAAGTCCCCTTGAATCTTTGGCTAAATTTCAGTCTATGCAGCAACGCTGAGCAGAGAACAACTGGGGAAAGAATAATCACCGGACAGTAAGCAATAAATTTCCAAAGCCTAGACAGAGCTAGAAATCACTGAGGGCTTCGTTTGTTGGTTGGTTCCTTTCTTTGCTTATTTGTTTATCTTCTTACGGCGATCCAATTATTTTAGCATCTTTTGTTGAAAAAGATGTCTTCATCCTTATTTCTATTCAATGTTTCACTGGAGCCTTACCCACTACAATAAGAATAATCCAGATTGTCTTTGTTTCAGGCAATGCAATCATGTATATTGGAAGTCTCAAGAAATCTCTAAAGAAGTTATTAGAATAAGCGAAGGGAGCGAGATTGCAGGATACGAGGTTGCAATATAAAAATCGATCCCATCTCTATGCACTAAAAATAAACAGATTGAAGTAGGAAATGCCACTTATAATAGTATCCGAAAGTATTTGGAGTTAAATTAAATGATTGTCTGAGAAAGTTTGGCTGATTAAATAAAAAGAAATAAATGACGTATTTGCAAGACTTACGTATTCACTGAACACTACTGAAATGGAGACAGTTTCATGTTTGCAGATCAGAAGATTCTATGGTGTCAATATGTCAATTAGCCCAAATCTATCTATAGAATTAATACAAACCTAATAAAATCCAAGAAGCCTTTTTATTGGTAGAAGTTAACTAGCTGATTCTAAAATGTAGATGAAACTACAAAGAACCTATAACAGCCAGAACAATATTGCCAAAAAGAGAAAAAGGTAGAAACTTACACTACTTGTTTTCAAGACTTATTTTTAGGCTGTAATAATCAAGATCGTGTAATATTAGCATAACGATAGACATTTATAGATCAATGGAACAGAACAGAAAGTTCAGAAATAAATTCACACACGTGTGGTAATAAATTGATTTGACAAAGATTCTTTAACGTGGAAAGAATTTTCTTTTCAACACATGGTGCCGGAACAATTGGCTAGCTGTAAGGGAGAAAAAAATCTCTAGCTCTGCCTCACTGCTTCACACCATGTACAAAAATACTTAAAATGGACAAAGATCAAAACACAAAATCTTATACCTCTAGAACAGCGGTTCTCAACCTGTGGGTCGAGACCCAAGGAACTGTAATAAAGGCCCGCGGCATTAGGAAGATTGAGACCACTGCTCTAGAAGAATATATTGGAGACAGTTTTGTGCCCTTGAAGTAGGATACAAAAAGCATAAGCCATAAAAGAAAAATTCTATACATTGGAATTAATTAAAATAGTAATCTTCTCTTTTAGGAAGACATCATTAAGAGTGTGAACAAACAGGATGGGTGTGTTCCCACTTAATGGACACAATGTTAGGGTATATGGGACACCTCTTGGAAGCGGGACGTAATGATAAGAAATAATTATGTAACAGTAATAACAAATGTAAACATTGTAATCTAATTCTATGTACCCTCAAATTAACCTGAAATAATAATAATAACAAGGGGGAGGGGGAGGAGGATTAGGAGAAGAGAAATCTAGGTTTCCACAAAAGCAACAAAGGTTAGCTGGTTTATTAGGGCATTGTGTACCTAGGGGCACCCTACATACACTGTACATTTTCCTTTTTTCTCTCTTTTCACTTGAGGGGGGAAACTTGCACAGCAACAAAAAGTAGAAAGAAAAAAATTAATTCAGTTTACAAATTATGTTGCAGGGGATATATTTCATGCAAGATATTCCAACAGGATTTCTTTAAAACTTTCAGAATTAGAAGTACTCAGAATTGGGGGAAGCAGTCGAGGTGAGCCACGTTACTACTTAAATTGATACATAAAAAATATGTTAAGAGGCTCGGCACCTGTGGTTCAACAGGCTAAGGCGCCAGCCACGTACACCTGAGCTGGCGGGTTCGAATCCAACCCGGGCCCACCAAACGACAATGACAGCTGCAACCAAAAAATGACCTGGTGTTGTGGCGGGCGCCTGTAGTCCCAGCAACTTGGGAGGCAGAGGCAGGAGACTCGCTTGAGCCTAGGAATTGGAGGTTGCTGTGAGCTGTGATGCTACGGCACTCTATCCAGGGTAACAGCTTGAGGCTCTGTCTCCAAAATATATATATATATATATATATATATTAAGAAGGCAGCGCCTATGGCTCATCGAGTAGGGCGCTGGCCCCATATACCGAGGGTGGCGGGTTCAAACACAGCCTTGGCCAAACTGCAACAAAAAAATAGCCAGGCGTTGTGGCGGGCGCCTGTTGTCCCAGCTACTGGGGAGGCTGAGGCAAGAGAATCTTCCTAAGCCCAGGAGTTGGAGGTTGCTGTGAGCTGTGTGATGCCACGCACTCTACCGAGGGGGATAAAGTGAGACTGTCTCTACAGAAAAAAAAAAACATATATATATATATATATATAAAAGCACTTATTTTTTTCTTAACATATATATATACCTTATGTATATATGTATATCTTAACATATATACATGTTATATATATATATGTTAAGAAAAAATAAGTGCTTGTATCCTACAAGTGAGGGGGTAGTCCACCAAAGCTTACATTCTTTAAATTGGAATCGTGGACTTCATATTGTAAAAACAAATAAGAAATAAATGTCAAAGTTCAAAGGCAAGTTATGCAAATGGAAAAAGAGAAAGAAAATGAAAAAGCAAGCCATAGACAGAGCAAGAATATAACACATATATCCAACAAAGGGCCTGCATCCAGAATATGTAAAGAACTCTCAAGGCTCACAGTAAGAAGACAAGCAACAGAATAAAATATGGGTAAAAAACTGAATAGACATTTCACCCAAGAAAATACGGCCAACAAGCACATGAAAAGTTGCTTAACACGCTAGTCATCAGAAAAATGCAAATTAAAAACCATTAAAACAAGTTGAGTTACTGCTACGGACTTACCCAAATAATTAAATCTAAAAGATCCACATTGCCAAGCATTGATGAGGATGTGAAGCAACTGGCACTCCCCTAAGATGCTAGTGGGAACATAAAGCACGACACCACGTTGGAACAAAGTTGACGATTTCCTACAGATAGTTCAACGTACATATGTACATACCATACAACCACTCCGAGGTGTTTACTCCAGAAAAATGCAAGTGAATGTCCACATGAAGACTTGTGTCTAAACTGTTCAGCTTTATTCATAATAGGCTCAAACCTAACAGGCCCTGAGAGGAAACATCTCATATGTTCACAAGTGAAAGGGTAAACCAATTGTGATCTCTACATACCATGGGACACTATTCATCAATTTAAAAAATATATATGTGTACAGACAGAAGCTTGGATACATCTCACATCATTATGCTGAGTGTCTTCAGTTGAACTGTGTCCAACCATATCTCCCCCAAGAGATACACTGAAATCCTAACCCTGGTACTTTATACACGTGACTTTATTTGGAAATAGGATCATTGCAGTTGTGATCAAGATAAAATGAGGACATACTGGATCGTAGGCTCTAAATCCAATGGGACTGGTGCCTTTACGAGAAGAGACACAGAAAGACTTCAGGCATAGAGAAGACACCACATGAAGACAGAGGAGATTAGAACTGCACCGCCACAAACAGACAGGCATGGAACAGAGTCTGCTCCAGACCTTCCAGAAGGAGCCAACCCCACTGACTGATTTCAGACTTTTAGCCTCCTGAACTGTGAGGGAATAAATTTCGATTGTATTAAACCACCCGGTGTGTAGTACTTTGTTACAGCAGCCTTAAGAAACAAATATAGTTCTTTTCTTACTAATACGTTTGAGTTCTCTGTGGATTCTGGATATTAAAGGTTTGTCAGAGACATAACCTGCAAATATTTT
>CAUYRH010004383.1:0-86683 GCA_963574655.1 Perodicticus potto | reverse complement strand
CACAAGACAACTTTAGGGTGTAATGGAAGTATTGTAGATTTTGGTCTAGGTGATGTTTAAATGGTAGCAAGTATAGGGCGGTGCCTGTGGCTCAAAGGAACAAGGTGCTGGCCCCATATACTGGAGGTGGTGGGTTCAAACCCAGCCTCAGCCAATAACCGTAAAAAATAAAAATAAGAAAAATTTTAAAAATTAAAGAAAAAGCCTTCGGCTATAAATTTTAGATTTGTGCATTTAATGTTCTTTATTGATACATAATATCTGTACTATTGATGGGGCATATGTGCTGTGCTATTTATTACGGGCATAGAATGTGTAATGATCAAGTCAGGATCTATCTATCACCACAAGCATTTACCACTTCCGTGTGTTGGGGAACACTTCAAGTCCTCCCTTCTTGCTAGTTTGAATTATACATTTTTGGTAACTATAGTCACCCTATCCTGCTATTGAACATTAGAACTTCTTCCTTCTATCTAACTGTGTTTTTGTACCCATTAACCAACTGCTTTATCCTCTCTACCAGCCTGCACAGACACTACACCCCCCCAATATTCCAGGAACTAGAAGTATCACCCGGATCTTGCTAACATCAGAGCATCTTAGGCTTCACTCCCAGACCAGACTCTACATATTAATAATGTCACCACAATCATGCACATTACAGACTGAGACCTGTGAGTTTAAGAAACTTTCATTTGGGGATCAGTGTAGTATCCAAGCACAGTGTGCTAAAGGGACCTGTGTGATAAAGGTGTCAACTCCCATTTGGGCAGCTTTCAGCCCCTGTAAATATCTGATAATCAATGTCACTGACCCTTTCTTGATTTTCTCATAGGGTCTAGTAAGTACATGGGTATGAATTCTGCCAGGTGTGACTGTCTTACAGAGGGAATAGGCTTTGCACAGGAAACCCTCATACTGTGCTGGGCCACAGCCACTATGCAAACACACACACACACACACACACACACACACACACACACGCCCCTGCAGTGGGCGTACAGGTCTATACGATAAGATACCCGCTTCCAGCAGGTGTGCTCTGCTCACACCAACATCCAAAAAGCCCCCTAACCTTCTATTCTGGGGAATGAGGGCTGAGCACTAGATCACAGAAAAGCTCCTAAATAAATCTTTCAGATTCCTCCAAATCAAGTACACAGTAGGGGGCAGGTGCTGAAAGGCACAGATGGGAGGAGCCAGAGACAATAGAACCCGGCCACACAAAGGCATGCTGATCCCCTGAGTGCTTCTGAATGAAGCTTGCCTCCTCCCAGAACTAGCAGGGTTTAAGCCTGGGGTACCACATGGGAGAGAACAGCCTAATTACTACTCAGAAAAGCCTGGGGTAAGACAAGAGCAATTTGCTTGTGTTTTCCGTTGCATTTAGAAAGTTATATATGGTTACAAAGTTTCTGAGTCTAAGACCTTGATGTGATGAAAATTGATTTTTAAACAAAAGAGGTCATTGACTCTGTTAATGAATTTTACTCGTTTTTAGGAAAGGAGCCCTTATTTACACTTACTTTGTTCACAATTGTAAACATATAGGTTTGATTTCTTACACGACTACCACCAGCAATTTAGAAATAACTGAGACTAGGTCCGGGTGAGACTGTTGTGAAGAACTAACAAAAAAGGCAATTCTAGCACTAGTGGTATAAAAAAAAGAAAGAAATACCCCATGACAGCTGACCAGCAAAAAACAAAAGGTCATCATAGGTTAATAAAAGTGCCCATATAAACTCAAAAACATTGCTGATAGGGATCCCAGGAACTTATACAATACAGTCTGAACATTTATATTTTTATAATTAATTCTGGTTGCCAACAATTATAAGTCAAATTACATTTAATAATACTTAATATTTTCAGTTTAAGAAGGACACTAACTATTAGATTTTATAAATACTTTCCTAATCAATGAATTGAATTCACTTAGCCCACACTTGTTCATCATAAAGTATTGTTAGACTTGAACAAATAGCAAGAAACAAATAGTCATCACAGACTATTAAAAATACCCATATAAACGCAAAAGCATTTCTGGAAGGGACCCTAAGGACTGATCCTATTATGCCCTTGTGCTCTACCTTTTCAAAGATGCAGAGGACCCAGAGAATGTGGAGAAGTAGAGGACCTGCCCCCGCTGCTGCTCGGCCTCCTTTTAGGGGCTGAGGCAGACTGAGAAAAAAGCCTTCCTCCTCCAGGCTCTGAGCAGAAGCAGCTGGGAATGAGAGATTCAGCCCTCAGGGACCCTTCTCTCCCTGGCATGCCTCCCCTGGCCTGCTGGTTGTAGGCAGGACTGACTGCATCTTTGTGACCTGTGCATACGGGCCTATTCACTGCCTTTCTTTCTAGTCACATATAACCCTGGACCTATAGCAGTAGATTCTACAGCAGGAAATGGCCAAAAGAACACACAGAAATTGAGGGCCAGAGAGGCAAACATCCTCCAATCCATGGCTCTCTGCATTTGAAGATTTTTAACTGCTTTCTCCTCAGAAAATTTGCTACAAAATTTTGGCCAGGGACAGTGGCTCATGCCTGTAATTTCAGCTCTTTGGGAGCCTGAAGTGGGAGGATAGCTTGAGGCCGGAAATTCAAGACCAACCTGGGCAATACAGGCAGGCTATATCTCTACAAAAAATTTAAAAATTAGCCAGGCATGGTGGTGTGTACTTTTAGTCCCAGATACTTGGGAAGATGGGGCAGGATCTTTCCTTGAGCCCAAGAGTTCAAGGCTGCAGTGGGTTATAAATTGTGCCACTGACACCCAGCCTGCATGACAGAGTAAGGTCCTGTTTTCAATAAGAATTGTATATATAGATATATATATATATATATATATATATCTCCAAGGTGACTTTCTTGAACCTGTCAAGGTTCATCTATTGGCAAAGAAGAGAAGGAAGGGAGGGAAAGATGAATATATAGAGAAAAGAAAGAAGGGCGGGAGAAAAAAGAGAAGAAAGGAAGAAGATCTAAGAAGGGATTTAGAGAGGGAAGAAAAGAGTAAAGTGGAAGAAAATGGATGGAAAGAGCACAAAAGAAAGAGCTCCTGAGAAGAGCTCAGACATTCACCTTACTGCCTTTTGAGTCTTTTAAACTATTATGCAGGGAGGCAGTGTCATTTCAGTCCAGTGGAAATTCAGGTAGTAACATCCTGGCACCCTGGCTGATGCACTCCTGTCCATCTTGAAACCAGCCATTCCTTCCTCCCCCCAGCCATGCCTCCCCCACCAACTTACCTTCACTGAAGACAAAGTCTGAGATAATGTCAAAGGGTTGGATGTGAACTGCAGACAGCATCATGGTGACCGTCTTCTGCGGATCACTAGAGGCCAGTGAAATGGTTTGCTGAGCTTGACACTCATAGGACATCCCAGCTGGGGTGACCAAGGCAGAGAGGTGATGCGAGTTGGCTGTGTGCTTCCCAGCTGCAGCAGAGGCCCAGGGCAATGGTTAGGCCCCTCTCATGGCAGAACCCACCTTGTTCCTAACCCTGTATGCCAGAGAGCAGGCCCTTGTCTCCCAGATCCAGACCCCTCATACCCACCAGCAACCCCTCCTGTCTTCTCTCTGTCACCTTGCCAGCACTGGAGGCTCTGCCAGTGGCATCAAGTGGTGATGAAGGATAAATAAACCCATTCTATCATGAACCATGGCTCTTTTAGGAATTCTAAAAGAATTCCTTTTTGGAAGAGGAGGAGAATGATTCCTAAAAACCCAACCTTTTTTAAGACATAAGACCTACCCATTGAGATTCCAAAGACACAAGGAGAACAGTGACTTGGTTTTCCATATAACACACTCTGACTGCTGGTGTGCTGGATGATGCCCTTTCATGCATACCCTTGGGAGGTTTGCCCCTTCTTTTTCCTTTTCTGGACTAAGTTTCTCTTTCTCTCTCTTTTTCTTTTTATATTTTCGTCTACTTTAACTGAGAGATATTTTGCTTATATGTTTTGATGAAGGAAAAATATGTTCCTTTTACTATGATGAGAAAAAGGGGTAAAAAGGGAAAGATGACATGTGCATTCTATGTGTTCCATAAAATTCCTTCCGTAGCTTGGGTGTCTGGGTGGTGGAAAGCCTATTTATTAAAAAAACCCCAACAAATTTTAAAAAGGCCTTGAAAGGTGCCTGCAGATAGGAACTTTATGATTTGAGGGATGGCCCTCTCGTCACAATAGTTTAGGAAGGTCTGGGTGAACTGTGGGGAAATGAGGAAAAGCTAGTAAATTGATACGCGGTGCTGAATCCATTCCCAAGGCTGAATGTTCCGTGCCGGCCATACTGCCCTGCGCAAAAATACAGTGACCGCCAGCAAACCCGGACTAAAAAGGAAGGGCGCTCTGCCCCCTCGCAGTTTCAGCGCGTGAGAAGAAAAACACAGGGTGCAGGAAAAAATTAAAATACAGCTTTGCCCTTCTCTGTGACAAATCTTAAGAGGCTCTTCTAAAGCATCCAGGGGATGACAGGCTCTGAAGGGCCGTCTCATCAGGCCATGGGTAAAGGATTGGATCTCAGGGTCCCCTGTGGATCTAAAGGCGGGAGACCCAGAGGATTGACGGGCGATCCTGCCTCCTCTGCTCTGAGGCTTGCCTCAGGAGTGCAAAGCCGAAATTGCTTCCAAAAGCCCGAGGAATTCGTCCTCCAAACCTGCTCGCCAGGCCCTTTAGCCGCGTTCCCGGGCTCCCTCCCCAGCCCTGCTGGCATCTACTCACCGCTGACAGCGTCTTTAAAGTGGGTCTTCTCAGAAGAATCATAGACAAACTGCACCTTGCTCAGCCTCCAAGTCGCCTCGGGTCCCTTGGACGTGTTGCGGCTTTCCTACGCAGCCGGGGAGGCGCTGTCAACCAACCCCTAGCAGCTTCTGGGTCCCTAAACCCAGGGGCCGCCACTTCCCACGCCCACTGGGAGCCTGCGGCCCCTCTGCCTGCTGGTCTGGGAGTTACCTTCACAAAGAGCATTTTGAGCGCGTAAGCGCGATCCACCCAGAACACCTGCAGCTCCGACTCGTTGGGGCCACAGCGGCCCTTCACCTCAGCTCCCCGGGTCAACGCGATGTCAGCCTGTTCTGTGATCAGCTGGGAACACAGACGCCCCGCGCCCCCTCAGCGCGCCCGGCCCCGGGGGTCGGGGGGCTGCAACGGGAGGCGCGTCCAAACTCTGGGTTGCACGCTTGGGCGCTCCTTTGCGCGCGCGCGTCCCAGGTCCCGGAACATGCGGTTAGATGCTCTACGTGCAGACCCGGTGGGGAAGCGGAGAGAGGGGGGGTTTAATTTCAAAGCAGGCAGGGCGAGCAGAAGGCGTTACAAGCCGGATCCCCCATGCAGCATTCGGGAGCAGCCTGCAAGGGGTGTAGGGGAGAAGGCAGGCGACCTGGGTCTTCTCAGGGCCTTGAGGGAGGGTGCCCTTCGCCCTGGAGCCCTGGGAGCAAGCCGGGGATAAAAGGTTCCTTACATCTACGTAATTGCTGGCCCACACATCATAAGGTACAATAAATTTGGCTGCAAATTCTGCCATGAGACAAGTCGTCCCATTTTCCCGCACCACAAATATATCTTTTTCAGGGTTAGTGGAAAGGCCTGAGAGATTTTCCACTTCTTGTTCTGCCATGATTTGAGCTGTTGCATCTGCGGAACAAACAAAACAGTCGCATCAGTCCAAGGCTCAGGGAGCCCACGCATCTGGCACTGTAGGGCTAGGAGACCACCGTCTGCAGGATTTGGGGTGATCAAGTTCCCCGCCCGCAGCTGTGCGCTCTGAGAGCCGTTTCCCTACCACAACACTCACAAACTCGATTCTTTTTTTTCTTAGTTTACAATGGAAATAAAATTCAAAAATGTTAAAATCCATACTTATTAACATGGCTGGCCTTTTTCTACATCTTGGGATTTTTAATCAAATCTTTCTTGCCAATGATCTGGCCCCGCGAAACTGGCCTGTCTGGGCTCTGGGCTCTGTCTGAGGTATGCCAAACAGGTGTGTGGCTCTCGGGGGAATTCCCTGCCACTAGTGGGGAAGGCCCTCATCCCTGCCGGCAAAGGAAAAAAAAAAACAAAAAACAAAAAACTACAAAACATGAGGGCCATATTTTTTATTTAGAGCTGCTGGCTTCACTTTCCCTGCTCTATCCCCTGCCAGAGCGCATCCCGCCCTGCCAGTCGCCTAAACGCTACTCACGGAACAGCAGCAGCAGAACTCGAAGTCTATGGGCGCTGGGGATGGCTCTTCTTCGGAGATCCATGCTTGCAGTACCCAGAACGAGGCCAGGTGTGCTGCTGCAGAGGCCGCCGGAGAGGGAATCCCTCAAAGTCCCCGCTGGAGTGGGCCGGGGAGAGCGAGGGGCGGACAGCGGAGCGAGCCGAGGGAGGGCGCGCTTGTTCTCTGAGCGCCGGCGGGGACTCGGTGTCGGGTACCGCACTGACCGCTATGGGCAGAGCAAGTCAGCTCACTGCAGAGGAAACGACCGCGAGCCGGGGAGCTGTCCACGGCTGCGAAGTGCTGAAAGCAATCTGGTTGTGTGGCAGGACTGGTTGTGGTATGGCTTGTGTAGAGGGCCAATGAGATTTGGGGGAATGCTAAGAATCTCTCCTAGGTCTGTTTCTACCCTGCAGTTGGAGCCGCAAAGATGAGTCTGTCCAGTGAAACTTAATAGCACCTGTCGGGCTTGTTAAATCTCTCTGTCAGGTTCTTATAACGTGGTGTAGATATCATTATCGCTGGAGTCCTGTCTTCTGAAAGTGCATCTCGTTCCTAAAAGAAAACCGCAGAGCACAAATTGTTGCTGCTTTGTGGGAGAAGGGGTATGCAAGAATAGAGAAGGGAAAATGCTATGGCAACAGCACTTGGAGACACCCCTTCTCTCCTCTGCTCTCAATGAGCTCATGGGTTTAAAGTTAAATTGACGCCCCCTCAAACGAGGCTGTCAGACAATGCAGTGGATTCCTGTACGCTCTGCTCCTGGACGCTGACGGACTCTGGACTCTGGGTCACCTGCCCTCACTCACTATACTGTGACCACTTTGTCAAGAGGGATATAAGCGAATCTGAGGTTTGTTAGAGTCATCTAGGGTCCCTTATGACAAGAATTTTAGAATTATCCCCTAAGTAATATCACACAGTTATATAAGAAAAACACACACTGATATTACTCTAAAGCTGCCAGTGAAACAGAAAAACAAATACTACTGGGTTAATTCCTGTATTTACATTTTTGGTATCTTGTTTATTGTTAAATTTTTGCTCTATAAATTAGAATACACATTTCAAAAATAGATGTGCAGCCCTCATCAATTGTTGTAAGGGTCAGATGTTTCATTTCTTAGATGATATTTCCTTATGTGAATAAATAATAGTTGTACCAGTATTATAATGTCGTAACACAAACATTAAGGGGCAAACTGCACTGTATTTCCCCCTGCACTAGTTTTATCCTCCCACAAGGGAGGATAAAGTGTAGGCAAAGGAAGGTACAGGTTATCGTGGTTGTATATACCTCAAAACTGAGGCTCAGAGAAATTAAATGACCTTCCCAATGTCACATGGTCAGTTAGAATTAAAATAGAAAAATCACATGCTCTAACTTTGTAAAGATCATCTTCATTTCTCCTTACGTAATACCTTGACTACAAAACATACCATATTTTAACTTCCATAAAAAATGTTCATTTAAAAATCAAATAACAAGATGAAACCTAAAATCTCTATCAATATTTATATTCCAGAAATATATAAAATGCCATTTTGAGTAGATTCATATTCTAATATAGTACTTGCTACAAAGTGTCTGTATAATATTTTTGCTTTCAACCATATTCCCCTTCCAATATTAGATTACTAGTAACTCAAATTATGAAGTAATATTTAAATTGCTACTATATTTTTACATCTTTACTTTTATATCTGTCTTTGGTATTTCATACAAACATTTCTTAAGAATTTTACATAAATGATTATATATAGAATAATTGAGGCAAAATTATGATTGATGTGGGTCGATTCTTACCAATTGAGTGTGAAAGATATAAAGTATGTCTTATATTTTTATGATTAGCAAATATAATGAAAAGCTCATTTTTCTATAGTGTTGTAAAATTAGAAAACAATGAGACATGCAATAAAATATCCATAGTCCCTTCCCCACAAAAAATCAACCCCCACCCCAGTATTTTAATGAGGAAAGGAATGGGCAGATTTCAGTTCAAGATTCCCTATCCATTACTTTTGTGACTTTGTAGAGATTTTAGTTTTCCTCATTAAAAAAAAAAAAAAGGAATAAGAGTCCTTCATGGGGCAGCTAATTAGGCCAAATGAGCTAATAAGTGTATCCAAAACAAAATACAAATTAATTTAGCTCATAAACATTAACTGAATACCTACTATGGGCATTTAAATTTGGTGCTTTGGAAACCAAAAGATAAATAAAGATAAATACAAGTAGGCGAGATACCTGCAAAAGGTTATGAATATTCTCTTGTGGTGTTATTGCAGACAGCCTCACCTTAAAAGTTGTTAAAAGATCAATTGAATTAATTCATGATTACCTGCTTTAGTAATAAAAGATTATGTGGGAAGTAGTACTGGTCATCAATCTTAAAATGTTGTAGTTGATTTATAAATCAGAAGGTGGCTCCTTCAAAATGGTTTCTTTCCATACTTGATGTAAATGATTTCTTTGTTAATGCCAGTCATTATTCAAGGGATTTGAAAGAAAAAAAGGAAACAAGTTTAACCCTTTCAACCTGGAAAGATCATCTTCAAAGCACAAGCAAATCAATGCCTTTTTTGGTGTTTAATCTGAAACATGCCTTACAAATACCCACTAATTTATTCATCTTATCCACATTGATACTTACATTCTAATAGGAATTGGACCATTATACCTACAACTTTCAACTACATTAATTAAGCAGCTTTCTACTCACTCTAAACTCTTCTGTTTTCTAAAATGGCCAACAAAGTGACAAAGGAGCAAAATTTATCATTAAATCATATTTTAAGACTTTAACAAAGTTTTCCAGAATTGCTCCATTTCTCATTTCTCAATGAGAGAAGATAGGAGAAACTTATGTAAACATGTACACTTGTGTTAGTGGTGATCATGTCAATTTTCGTCCTTGTTTTTTATGGTAAATACAAAATGTCAGAGGACAGTATAACCCCAATATCCTGGATTTGGGATTTAGGGTCTCCTGTAGATACTCTAAGTTTTGAGGATGCTCTTCAATTCATATATGTGCTCATGAAATTCGCTTTTATGAATCTAATACCATCAGGTGGTTGCTGTTCTATAAAACTAGGGGGAAAGACCCCTGCCAAACTTCCAGTTTGGATGGGAGAAAATAAAAATATACAGAAAGATGTGGTGAAGTCTGGCACAATGCATGCATAGATGTCTAGGGGGAAAAAGACAGCCATCCCAGGGCAGAGGATGGTTGGAAATGACAAGAAAAGAAAAAAAGCCGCTAGGAAAAGGTGGGTCTTGAAAGAAGAGGACAGATTGATATCAAGTTGAAAGCAAGGAAGAACAAAGCAGATGAGAAATATCTATTGAACAAGGGAGTCAATGTAAGATGTAACTCTTTGTCACATTTACAGTTTGAAACAGAAAAGAAACTAGACCCTATGTCCACAATCCCTTGCATCTACATTACCCCTATATGATTTCCTTATTTGTCTATTTACCCACATATGTATGGCATATGCAAAACTGGTCCTAAACAAAATTAAACTTTTCAAGTTATTAGGTGCACCTCTTTCCATTTGGTTTTGCAAGCAATTGACTTATATTTGTAGACTCAAGAAACAAAATTATGAAAATCAGTAAACAATACTAAGAAAAGCATATGTAAGAGCTTCAAAAGGAAAAGGCTGGGCTTTGATGTGTCCAGGTACCAACCTACCTTACAGGGACATGTAAGAATGTTTCTTGTTCTGTTGTTCACCATCACCAAGCCGCTCCTTACACACACACAGTATAAACATACAAGAATAACAGAAGCAAAAATTACTTAACTAAACTGAACCAGATACATGCAGCTGTTAAGCCAGAATTACTACTCAACAGAACCTTCTCTTGTGTTCAGCTTATCACTGAACAATGCTTGTATTTAATTTAATCATCCCTTTTGAATAATTTGAAACTCTAGGGCAGAAACCCTTGGGGGGCAGACACTGAAAAATAAGTGCAAGCAAGAATATTTTGTGCGTGCATTGCCAAACCCTAGAGTATTTGACAAGGATCAAAAATCAAATTTGGGCGTCTACTGAATTTAGTTTGCATGTTCTTGGTATAATTTCCCTCATCCTGTAATACGACTTATTTGTGTCTCTCACATCTACTTTAATGAAATGAAGGCTGTTTCTACAACAAGGGTACAGTGGAGAAATGTCCCTGTGACTTCATTTAGAACAAATATCTACAATGAAGATGAGATCCATCTAGTAAACACTGCATGAGTGAATAGTGAGAGTCCAGAGAACCATTCCTCCAAGGTTCAAAAGCAAAGAAATCACTTTTCCCCCTTTGAATTCCTCATCCACTTATTGTACAGGTCAGTTCTAAGTTAATTACTGATGGGTTTAGTTGCAACTAGCTTCAATGTGTATGTTTTGGGGGGTATGGGGCACCGTCCACTCTACTGGCTTAGCAGTGGGGAAATTCTTGCTAACTTGTGGGTGGGGGACCTTTCTGTCAAGTAAAATTTAAACAAGAGTCATTTGAAATGTTTAGGGTACTTTGTTTAACCCTTTAAGAAATTTTTTCTCTCTAAGACGTAAGATCTATTGCAATAGGCCTAAGGTTAGACAAGCTATGGGTCATTTACAATAGTTTGTTACCTGAATTCGGGGATAAGGCAACTCCCTAAAATCTCTTCTATGAGGTGTCCTGGGGCGGGGGCCTCGCTCCCTCAGTTACTCTTTTGATTGTCTATCTGAAGTTAACAGCATATTATCTTGAAGATGTGTTGGGAAGTAAGAATAACTTACATGAATGACCTTTGGGAAGAAGGGTTGGGTAAAGACCAGAGTGCATAGCGCTTTTACAGCTTTTCTGGGGAGCAGCTGGAGTCTTGGAATGCCCTGGGGTGCTCTGAGGTTATAAGTCTGGGACCTTCCCATGACGGTTTCTATGAAAACATTGCAAGACGCACTGGTAAAAAGAAATTCAAAAGGGGAAAGACGGTGCTGGAAAGGTGTCTGGAATGGGAGTCTAAGAAGCGGCATGTTAGCTGCGACTTAATGACTCTAGGAGCCACATCTGGACCTCTCTGGTCTTGGACGTGCCTTTCCTAAAGGATCCTTCAGGACTGTAAGTCCCTGTCTACGGTTGACCTTACGTAATCTGAGCAATTCCTTTGTCCAGTGGGCGCGAATACTGGGAATTCCCTGATTAAAGTGTAATATCTGAACGAGCAAGGAGCTTGTGCAGGTCAAGCCAAAAGGACTGTGGCCCCTGGCGTTACCTTTGGCTCGCTCGGTGTTAGGTCTGCCTGGCTGCTCCGGACTCAGGATCCTTGTTCCGGGAGCTCCCGCAGCGAGCCGGCGTAGGGCTCCAGACGCACCCTACTGCTCCGGCTCTGGCCCGGCCCTCGCCCCCAACTAGCGACGTCCTCAGGCTGGGAAAAGCACGGACGTCTGGCACCCGGATCCGGCCCCCTGTCACATTCGCGCAGCTGCTCCGGGCACAGAGGTGGACAAGAAAACTTCCCAGTTGCAAAGCGAAGTCCACACCGGCGCCAAAACCCGGGGAGAGAGGTCAGTTTCCAGGTTAAAGCAAGCTCGGGCCACAGCTACAGGAACCTCGAGGTCTTTTCGGGTCTGTTACCCAGGCGAGTTAGGAGTAGAAAAAGGAGGAAGAAAGTTCCCGGCCGAGAATTTGTCCCGGCTCTGCGGCGATCGTTTGGAGCTCTTCGCTCCGGGAAGCCTCGGCTCCCCAGCGCTGGTGACACCCTGACGCTCTGCGGCCTGCGACCTCTAGGGTTCCTCCCCTGCCTAGAGAGTGGTGTGTGGGGCGGGGTATTACACAGGGGAGAGTGAGGACACCGGGTCACAGAGGGGTCGCTTCTCTCCTTTTTCTTTCTTTTCTAAACCTCTGGCAAAGTATCCTCACCGCAGGAAACTTCCCCGGAAGAGCCCCTGCAGTCCAGCCCCCAGGTGAGACTTGAAGGATGCTGCGCTTCGGGGCCTGGGCCACCGGGGATCCTTGGAGCTGTTGGGTCCTAGGACAACCCTGGGACCCCAACCTCCCATAGAAGTTTTCCCAAACAAACAGTAGCTTCTGCTGGGAGGAGGTCGAAGAAGGCAGTGGTGGGCGCGTACCTGGAGGCCGCGGCCTTTGTGCTCAGGGCTGGTCAAGGTAGCTTCCCTCCACTAGTGTCTCTGGTCACCATGCTAAAGTCCCAGACCGGAGAAGTGGGATTGAAACTCCCACTTTCTCCACCCTCCACCGCTTGGGCCGCTAGAGGCTGGGCAATGAGTTTAGGGCATTTTTTCTGCTTCCAATCTGGGGGAAGGGAGGTGAGGGCGTGAGCAAAGGGCATTCTCCATTCTAGGTCGCCACTGGAAGAAAATCCGTCTTCCACCTTTACACGGGACAAGCAAGGGGCCAGTCTCTCAGCAGAAAGTCTCCACCACGGAAGCCGCTCTCGGGATCCCGGGAGCACTGGCCACCTCCCAGCCTAGAGCCCCAGGCGGGTGGGCGGGAGGGACGCCGCAGCCCAGCTCTGGCAGCGCCAACGGGTGGCCTGTCCCCGCCTCTGTCCCATTCTGTGTACAGAGCCGGCTAAGAACTCTGGGAGGCCGCAACCCTGATAAATCCCGTGAACACCCTCTCAATATTCTCTCACAGTAGGGTAAGAAAACATCACATTCGGATATATTTATGACCATTAGATTCTGATTTTTGTTTGTTTGTTTGTTTTAATTTAAAAGCAAATTTAGGGGGTGCTTCAGCCTTGCGGCTTTCTGTGAAATCCTCCAGGCCTTTGCCGGCCTGTCCCGGGTCTGTCCTCCAAAGGTGCCCGGTCCCAACAGCTCCTGGTAGGCACCTGCCTGGGCAGCCCCAGGCCCTAATCTATTCTTCCCCACCGTCCCGCCCCCTGATTTTCTAATTCTCCGCACTCCCCCCTCAATTTCAGTGGAACAGCTGGGTCTCCGGAGGTTTGTAGCAGTCTTCTCGCCCACAGCCTCCGGAGCCTCGACCCAGGCCAAACCGTCCTTGAAGCCCAGAGCAGGAAGGCTGCGGCAAGCTGCGCGAGGCGTGCGGGTCACCCGGAGGTCTCAGCCTCGGGGGTTGCAGAGCCGCGGTTATACCCTGGTGACTTTGTGGACGCGCACAGATGGGGCGCCTCGGGCGGACTCGGAGCCAGCTGGAGCTCCTGGGGGCCCAGCGCTGGTGGATCGTCTCATTTCCCGACTTGATGGCCCAGAACCTGGGCTGGCAGGCTTGGCGGGGAGACCCAGGTAGACAGGCGCATTGGCCGGCTCTGTATTCTGGTTGGGGGAAGGGATGCATTTGTGAGAGGAAAACCCTGAATCCCCCACCCGCGAACGCGAGGTTCGGTTTTCTGTTCTGGGCACAGGCGCTGCGTCTCTGTCGCTGTGGACTGAGGGGCTGGGAGTGCAAGGGTGGTTCTCTGGAGCTCCTGGAGTCTCACGGCCTGTGGACCTTGGACGTTGGCGTCCGCCTGCACCACGCCACTCGGCATCCTTTCCCGGGGAGTCTGCGGGAGGCCAGGCCTCGCCCTTCGAATGCTCAGAAAGAGTCCGTTTCCCGGGGAGGCGTGAGAGCGGCAAAAATCAACTCCCCATTCTTGGTTCATCGTCCTAGGCTGGGACAGCGCGCGCCCTGGACTCCAAGGCGCAGCCAAAAGGGCCTGCTGGGTGAGACCGCCCACCGGAACGCCACCTCACCCGGGTCACAGAAAGACAGTGGGAGTGGGGAGGGAGGGTTGTAGAAAGGGTGCATAGGAAATGTACTTCGCAATACTTTAATCCCTTCTGCTTTACCCTCCAAAAAGACCAAAAAAGCTACGCACACCTGGGAAGGTCAGGCCTGCATCTCGCCGGCAGCTTGGGCGCCAGTAAGAGGGGGTGAGAGCTCGGGTTGAGACGGCAGCGGCTGACCTGAGGAGGGTTAGGTTACCGGTTACCGGGAGTTCCTGCTTCTGAATCACAACTGTGTTGTTGGTTTTCCTTTCAGCATCCCAGAAGCTTTTTCCATCTCTGGAAATGCAACTCTGACTCTGCTCCACGGTGTTCATCCTAGGATGGATCTTGGAGAGCGCTAAAAGAATCAGACCTGGGGTCACAAGGAATCCCTAAACAGGTATTCACACAGGCCTGGACAGCCAGGAAGGCCTCAGCTCTCTACAGGTCCTGGAAACACCACAGGGCGCAGGGCATCCAGGGTGTGGTTCTTGGACCAGTGGCAACCTCACTCCCTGGTGACTGCAGAATCTCCGTCCTCACCTGGCCCTTCAGCATCAGAACGGTATTTTAAAAAGATACCCAGGGAACTGGTGCATATTTAGATTGGAATAGTCCTGGACTGATCTCCAACATCTGAGTTTTTGGCATTGCCAACTTATTTGACCTTGTGTCTCCCACCTTCCTCTTCATCATCTGTCAAGTTTCAGACATTCAAGAGGGCTCTTGTGCACTTCTCAGCACACTTCAGGCCAATGAAATGAGACTCTTTAGTCAATAGGACCCAGGCACAAGTATGTTTTTAAGGTCCCCTGGTGATTTTAATTACAGCCAAGAATGACTAGTATAGAAATACCCACTTTACAGATTAGTTTGGATCAGCTGAGATGAGGCCTGGGCCCTGTGCAACACAAACATGCATAATGTTAAGGCCACTGCTCTCAGTCACTTGATTAATTCTGAGTCCAGCAAGTATGGCCTTGAGCCAGCTAATTAAACTTTGCTGTGCTTCAGTTTTCTTACCTGCAAAGTGGAGTTATAATAGTGCCTACCACAAAAGGTGTTATGAGGATTTAGAATCAAATGTTTAGAATCAAATTCAATTAAATGTTAGTTTATAAGGCAAACTCCCTCTCATTTTAAACAAAATGGCTGAGGGGCCTGATGTCTCTACCAGGACCACCCCAAGCAGCCCTCTTTCAGAGAATAAGACATTTTTTGCTGCAAATGCGTGCTTCTTTTTGAAAATTTTTAGCATAAAAAATGATATTTTGAGTTACTTCACAATTTATTAAACTGGATCCTCGGCAAAGGTTGACTCCATCCGGAGTCCACCAGTTTTAGAAGCACTAGTGTGAAGTATGCTCTTAGCTATGTGCCTTTCCAGGACAGCCAGATGGCCTCACCTCCAGTTGCCAGTTCTGTAGGTTTAAGGTGGGGCCGAGAATTTGTCTACCTAACACATTTCCAGATAATACTGATGCTTCAGGTCAGAGGGGCCACACTTTGAGAACCATGGTACCAAATGAATGGTTGATTCACAGCATCTCAGAAATCTCAACAGCAGCACTGTCCACTAGAAATTTAATGCAAACTATATATGCAATTTTGAAGAATCTAGCAGTCATATTTTGAAAAGTTAAAAAGAAACAGGCGAAATTACCTTTAATAATATATTTTATTTTACTTAACAGATACAAAATAATATTTCAACATTTAATCATGAACAAATACAGTGATATTTTACATTTTCCTTTTTAGTAAGCCTTTGAAATCTGGTATTTCTAATATGGCATCATCACACTCAATTGCTCAAGAGCCACAGGTCTGGTAGTTTCTTATTAGATAATGTAGGTCTTGAAAATTCCTTCAACTGGAAAGAACAGTAGAAATGAATTTTGTTGTTCCCTTGGAAACTGTCTAGAAATGTGCACAAACCACAATGTCCAGACAGTTTTGCCTTTGTACAGTGTTTTAATCTTCTTGGGCTGCTGTAAGAAAATATCATATATTAAGTAGCATAAACAACAGAGATTTATTTCTCATAGTTTTGGAGGCTGGAAATCTGAGATCAGATGCAAGCATGGTCCAGTTCTGCTGAGGGTTCTCTTCTTGGGTTGCTGAGGAATCAATGTCATCTTCTGCATGTGCCCTCACATGATGGGAAGCGAGTCTGGTGCCTCTTCTTATAAAGGCACTAATCCCGTCATGAGAGCCCCACCCTCATGGCATCATCTAAATCTAACTGTCTCCCAAAGATCCCTATCTCCAATACCCATCACATTGGTCATTAGGGCTTTAACATATGGATTATAGGGGGACACAATTCTGTCTATTGCAAATAGTATACTTTTTCCTGTTTATATGGGAGGCAGGGGCTATGAGACAATTGAAAACAGGACAAAGAGGCAGCTTATGGCATTTACTGAGAGGGGACCATTACATTATTGGTGTTTTGGTCAACTAGGTTAATGCTTTGAAAGGATGGTTAGTAGACATCTCTTATGTTGCTCCTGCCCAGCATAGGCATCCACTACTACTTCCGTCAACCTGTTTCCCTCACAGAAAACATTATCTCCACCTCTCATTTCATGGAATTCTGGCAACGTTAAATTTGTCATTGATTCCTGGTTTAAGGATCATTATCTGACCTTATGAGGAAGGATGTGGTGTTTCCCAGGGCTTGTGGGAAAGGTATTCTGGCCTTGGCAAAGAGGATGTATGGTCTGGAGCTGCAAGGAGGTGACAACCCAGAAACAGACTTTCTAGTAACAAGGAGGAGATAAGAACTAAGAGAAAGTGAAACTGCCATTACAGGACTTTGGTTCCTTAACTCAGCCATGCTCAAAGCCAGCTGTGAATCAACTCCCAGTCTCTATCATTTAAAAGATGAAGGGAAAGCTATTTTATGGGTTTGTAGGTATCACAACCTGGACCAGAGTGGTAATTTGCACTTATTGGGCATCTTTCTCTAGCATTCAAGTCCTTTGATGTGTCATTATTTTAAAAATATCATTAGTAGTAACATGTGTAACTTTAAGGGCAGCAGCCCATGTTTTAAATCCCATTTCTTAGCAACATCCTGTATTGTGACCTGGCATCTAAAGTATCTTGGCAATTGGAGATTTGGGAAAAGAATGAGGTCTGAAACCATATGGTAGGTGTACTTCTCACCATCAAATAATTCAACCCAGCTGCTGCTAGAAGGTTGCTTATTACATCTCTTCAAGAGAATGAAATTTGAAATATTTCTTGATAACAGTATGAATGATCATGGACATTATACTTCACACTTGTGGCTATACCTTATGACTTTATATTTTGATTATTTTTCTGTGTTCCCTGCTAATTGAGCACTCCACCAGGACAAGGACCATATTTAATATATCTCTGTATCCCTGACACTTATTATAAGATCTGCAACACCACAGATGCAAAAAAAAAAAAAAAATTTCCCTAAATTTTCACCTCTTTATCACAACACTGTTGTTTATGGGAATTAGTAATGCCGGTATGTACATGAAGTTACAACACTTTGTAATCATCGCGTTCTAAAAGTATAGAAAAGCATATCACCAATGATTGATGTCCAGGCTAAAAAGATTTGTGGGTATTTATCAGACACTGTGTTAAGCTCTATTCTAAAAACCACATAGATCAAGCATTTTCTTTGCCCTTGGACCTTTGACCTTGCTGTTCCTTCTGCCTGGATTGCTCCTCCCACACCCTCCCCTACGAATCAATATTACTCCATCACTCAGTGTCCCCAGGTCTGTCTTCAAATGAGATCCTTGCAGTAAGGCCTTTCATGAACATCCTCTTTCAAATGCTACCATCTCTCTGCCCACAGCAAGACTCCCCATCCTTTCAGGAGGCTTTCTTTATCTCTCTATAACATATCATTTTTTAAAAAAGTTTTATTTCATCAAATTTAAGGCATCATACTATTGTAAAACATACCATTATTTTACATAATATTCGGCAAGCAAAATATGCTTTTGCCTGTTTTGTCTTAAACCATGGCATGCTGTCAATGATTAAGACTCATTCAGAGTGTTAAAAGAAAAAGCAAGCTTATGTGGCTTAGAAAAGTTGATAAAATGAATTCATTTACCTTAGTTATTGTCTGGTCCTTGTCAGTAGAATGAAAATTTCAATTCTTTTTCTTAAACTTCTAAATTTCCAGTGTCTTTTTTATTTTTTATTGTTGGGGATTCATTGAGGGTATAAGAAACCAGGTTACACTGATTGCATTTGTTAGGTTAAGTCCCTCTTACAATTGTGTTTTGCCCCCAAAATGTGTGACACACACCAAGCCCCCACCCCCCTCGCTCCTTCCTCTCTCTGCTTTTCCTTTCTCCACCCCTCTCTCCTTCTTTCTCTCTGTTCTCCCTTTCCCCCACCCCCACTGTGTTATTAATTGTCCTCATATCAAAATTGAGTACATGGGATTCATGCTTCTCCATTCTTGTGATGCTTTACTAAGAATAAAGTGTTATAAGTGTTCCACTTCCATCCAGGTTAATACAAAGGCTGTAAAGTCTCCATTTTTTTAATGGCTGAATAGTATTCCATGGTGTACATATACCACAGCTTATTATTCCATTCCTGGGTTGGTGGGCATTTAGGCTATTTCCACATTTTGGCAATTGTAAGTTGAGCTGCAATAAACAGTCTAGTGCAAGTGTCCTTATGGTAAAAGGATTTTTTTCCTTCTGGGTAGATGCCCAATAATGGGATTGCAGGATCAAATGGGAGGTCTAGCTTGAGTTCTTTGAGAGTTCTCCATACTTCCTTCCAAAAAGGTTGTATTAGTTTGCAGTCCCACCAGCAGTATAAAAGTGTTCCCTTCTCTCCACATCCACGCCAGCATCTGCGATTTTGAGATTTTGTGATGTGGGCCATTCTCACTGGGGTTAGATGGTATCTCGGGGTGGTTTTGATTTGCATTTCTCTAATAATTAGGGATGATGAGCATTTTTTCACGTTTGCTACACCATTTGTCTGTCTTCTTTAGAGAAGGTTCTATTCATGTCTCTTGTCCATTGATATGTGGGATTGTTGGCTTTTTTCATGTGGATTAATTTGAGTTCTCTATAGATCCTAGTTATCCAGGTTTTGTCTGATTCAAAATATGCAAATATCCTTTCCCATTGTGTAGGTTGTCTATTTGCTTTGGTTGTTGTCTCCTTAGCTGTACA
Organism: Perodicticus potto; assembly: GCA_963574655.1. Classification (NCBI taxonomy): domain Eukaryota; kingdom Metazoa; phylum Chordata; class Mammalia; order Primates; family Lorisidae; genus Perodicticus; species Perodicticus potto. The sequence continues at coordinate 67,538 of CAUYRH010004383.1, read as the reverse complement.
GAAGCTTTTCAGCTGAATTAAGTCCCTTTGTTTATTTTTGTTGTTGCAATTGCCATGGCAGTCTTCTTCATGAAGTCTTTCCCCAGGCCTGTATCTCCCAGTGTTTTTCCTATGCTTTCTTTCAGGGTTTTTATTGTTTCATGCCTTAAATTTAAGTCTTTTATCCATCTTGAATCAATTTTTGTAAGTGGAGAAAGGTGTGGGTCCAGTTACAGTCTTTTACATGTGGATATCCAGTTCTCCCAGCACCATTAATTGAATAGGGAGTCTTTTCCAAATCTCCAGGGTCTTTTAACATAATAGGCATTTAAAATGTTGAATGCGGGAGGATAAAATCCATGTTTTTTAGAAGACCAGAGATCATGAAATAAAAGTTATAAAACAATGCAATAATGCTCAAACAGAAGGTAGCAAGAAGTTTTCTTGGGAGGCAAAGAACAGTGTGTCCCCCTCAGCTTAGCTGGAGAGGGCCTCTCAGCTGGTCTAGAGGGGTGTGGGAGGCAGATCCACTGTGGGGTGGCTATCAACCAGCAGAAGGAACCACACCAAGGACCACGGACATAAAAACTATGAAAAATTAGGAGAACTAGAGGTTACTCATCTTACCAGAGTGTGTGCTGTGATTCTCAGTCTTGAGATAGCGTTGGCATCACCTGCAAGGCTTGTTAAAACACCTTGCAGGTGATGGGCCTCATCTGGGCCTGCAGATGGGCCTCATCTGCAGAGATTCTGATCCAGTAGGACCGGAGTTTAGCAGGAAGATCTGCATTTCCAATAGGTTCAGAGGTGATGCTGATGTTGCAGGGGCAAGGACCACACTTTTGGAACCCCTGACCTAGGGGGAGGAGGCTGCATCAGGAGGCCGGATATTCCTATGGGAACACCCATTTCATGTGCTGTAGCATTCTTGGCCTGGGTGCATGTAGCTGCATACACAGAGATGAGTTTCAGAGACCACTGGGGAGAGGGCAACAAGGGGCTTTTAATTTCCTCAATGGACTATGGAATATATAGAGATTTTCCCATAGCCCCCTAAGGTCTGGGGAAGTAAAGGCCTCTCCTTGTGCCTAAGTTGCCATCTTGTTGTTTATAGCAGCTTGGTACAGACAGAAGGCAGTGTATTTATTCTCAGTCTTGTCATAGGAAGATATCACGAAGGTGTCCAAAGTGATTTGGACAATGGCCAGAAGTTGCAAAAAGTGAATATTCTGAGAATCAAAAGTTGATGCCAAACAAGTGTCATAGAACTGTTTTAAAGATTGATTTCGAATTATAGGGTAGCATAGCTGGAGGGAGCTTGAGGAGACAACTGCCCTCCTTCCAGCTTTTATATCTCCACCTGTGAAAGGAAAAACAGGACACAGAGTGCAGCACGCTACTGGCAAGACCGCCCCCTCCCCACCCATGTCTACTTCTCAGCACTCACAGCCTCACTACCACCAGCTAGCAACTATCCAGACTATTCTCCTGTGTCCTTTATTCATACCTATGTCAGGAATCCCAGGGATCCCAGGCCCTTAGGTCCTCCTCAGACAGCTCTGAAAACCCCTGCAAGGATATGATCTCCCAGTCTTACCTTCTGGGACTCATGGTCAGAATCAGCACAATTCTCCACGTGCTCAACCTCTTCTCTACAAATGCCCTTCCCGTGCTTGCTGTGACTCAGATCTAGTATAAAGGGATCTCATACAAATGGAAGGGGCTTTCTGTGCAGCCCTGTCAAGGGGCTGTAACCTCCCTAACTCCTCCCCCAGGGTCTGAAGATGTGTGTGTGTGTGTGTGTGTGTGTGTGTGTGTCTTTTGCCCCTCATTGCTGTTTTCCCAGATAATTCCCTTCTTTCTTCCTAATCGGCCTCTTGCTTTTTCAGCTTTGAATGTGATGTCTACAGCTGTATTTCCACTGTTCTTTCTTGTATTTAATACAACTACATAATGTCACCCCCATCCCAACAATAGGTCTCACCCCATTCTCTGAATAACTTAGTCTCTGACTTACTGTCACTCTCTGTAACCCTCTTCCTCCTTCTCCTCTTCTTGGTGGTTTCGTGAACCTTAGGAATAGCTTTCTAACATCATGGCCACCAGTTCCTCAAGCTCCTGTTGTCCACCAATGATCTTCTCCTACATCCTGTCTCAGCCACTTTCTTCATGGTCCAGTTTCCTGCTCCATTTCTCTGCTGCTCTTCATAGCATAGGCCTCTACACCCACAATCTCCATGTTCTCTCCTTTGATTCTCTTGATCCTGGTTTAACTGGCCCCAACTCAAGCTAATCTTGTTGAGATGTCATGGTCTTTGATGTGTCTTGGTCAGGAAAGGTTATTAAATCAGACAAAAATTTTGTTTACTGTGGTCTTGTAGCTATGATTAAAGTCCGTTATCAGTTGATTTTCAGGGAGATCATTTAGACTAGCTGGTGGGCCTCATCCAATCAGTTAAAGGTCTTACGAGCAGCACTGAAGATTCTTGGGAGAGGAAAACAATCTGCCTGTGGACACCAGCTTCAGGCTGTGCCTCAGGTTCCAGCCTGTCCTTCCCAATGGCTTTCCCTATGGGATTTGTACTTAACTACCTATCTGCCATAATCACATAAGTCAATTTCTTGTAATAAATCTCTTAATAAATATTTCCTACTGGTTTTGCTTCTCTGGCTTAACCCAAAGAGATATATGAGGTTATCTGTGGTTTCCAAGTTTCCAAACTTAACGATAAATTCTCAGGTCTTGACCTAACAGCCAAATTTGACACAGTCAATCATTTCTTTATCCTGGAAGGTCTTTGTTCATTGGCACCCAGAACACTGACAGTTACAGACAGTAACTGTCTGAACCCACTGAACCCACAGATAGTTACCCCCAAAGGGAAGTTTCTGGAAGAGATTTTCCCCAAATTGTCACAAGATTGGGCTGGTTGGGATTCCAAAGGAAGAAGCAGTAAACACCAGGGTGTTTAGTCCAAATAATTTATTAGGGGAACTTACATGTAGAAAGGCTTGAAGCTCCTTTGTGATGGACAGTGAGTCAGGAGATGTTCTACTCAGGTATGTCCACAATGAGAGTGTTGGGTTATGAAGTTCATATGGAGGTTTGAGAAATCTGGCTCAGGGCCAGGGCTAGTTTCTATGACCTTAGCAGCATGTTTGTTCAGTGGTTTGGGAAACAACCTAAACAAGTTTATCAGTGCCTGGGAATTCTCAAGGCCCCAGTTTGGGATTAAGCCTGCAGAGGGAAACATGTAGCTAGCCAGGACACAGAGTGGTCAGGACACAGAAAGAGAGTGGCGGCGGTGGGGAGACTCTGCATGCTACATTCACTCAGTTGTTTGCATCATTCAGTCTTGTTTCTTTAAATGAAATGCATGTGCTTATGGTCCCAAAGTTTAGCCTCATGGATATCCAATTATCTTTTCAACATCTCCACTGGAATATATAAAGACATGTAGAACTTGGCCTGTCCATCACGGGTAACTGTATGCATCAACCTGAGTAAGCTATGGTGCACAGATGTATGAATGAACACCACATTAGATGTTGCTGTGAAGGCATTTTTTTTAGATGTGATTGACATTTAAATTAAGAGACTTTGAATAAAGCAGATTATAACTCTATAATAGGGGTGGGCCTCTCCCAATCAGTTCAAAGATTTACAAGAAAAAATTAAGGTTACTATAGGATTCTGCTTTCAGATTGCTTTTGGATTAAGCTATAAAATCAACTCTTCCTTGGGTCTTCAACCTGCTGGCTTGTCCTGCCAACTTTGAACTTGCTAACCTCCATAATTGTGTTAACCATTTCCTTTCTTTTTTTTTTTTTTTGTATAATTTTTTTTATTAAATCATAGCTGCGTACATTAATGTAATCATGGAATATAATGTGCTGGTTTTACATACAATTTGAAATTTATTTTTTTAATTTATTCATACTTTTTTTTTTAATTGTTGGGGATTCATTGAGGGTACAAGAAACCATGTTACACTGGTTGCATTTGTTGGGTAAAGTCCCTCTTACAATCGTGTTTTGCCCCCAAAAGGTGCAGCACACACCAAGACCCCACCCCCCTCGCTCCTTCCCTCTCTCTGCTCTTCCTTTTCTCACCCCTCCCTCATTCTTTCTCTCTCTGCTTTCCCCTTCCCTAACCCCCACCATGTCAATAAACCATTTTCTTTAAATAACTATCTCCCTACCCCATTCTATTAGTTCTGTTTTTCTGGAGAACTTTGATTAATACAGTGTCCAAATCCAAACTCTTATCTTTTTCCCCCTCCCCAAAAGCCCCCTGCTCCTTCTCAACCTTCCCCACCACAGTTGGCAGCAACTCCAGTTGCTCAGACAAAAAGCTTCTAGACCACCATTGACTCCTCTCATTCCTTCACATCCCACATCCAATCCCTCAGAAAATCCTGGCCTTTCTCCCTTCTAACTAGATCCACAGTCTGACCACTTCCCAGCATCTCTATTGCTCTCTCTTCAGTCTATGTCTCCATTATCTCTCGTCTAGCCCCTGTTCTGCCTCAGTGCTCCCATGGCCTTTTTTTCACATCGGATAAAGAGTGATTCTACAATATAGGCGACACTTTATCTCTTCCTCTTTAAAACTTTGTAATGGGTTTCCATTTCATCCAGACAGATAAGCCAAGCCCACAAGGCTCTATGTGATGTGGCTTCTATTGTCTCCTCTACAATTGCTTGGCCTTTTGGCCTCCAGTTACACCTTCCTCAGGCCCTTTGCTTTTCTGCTATCTCTGCTGTAAATGATCAGCAGTAAGGACTAAGTTTGGTTGTGAAAGACAGAAAACTCAAAATAACTGTGGGTTGAACAAGTTTCTTTCTCTCGAAGAAACATCCAAGGATCATTCTTCCAGCACTAGTTGGCTGGTCCATGAGCTCAGAGGTTCAGGTGTCTCATGGTCCAATCACAAGGAAGAAACAAGGAACAGGACAAAAGGGGTCTAAAGAGAGATACTGACTGTCTTTTATGGAAGATTTATGAAGACTGGACACTTGCCCTGACATGCCACTGCTCAGAATGGAATCATGTATTCATGTCTGGCTTCAAGGGAGCCTGAAAAATATAGTACTTATTCTGGGAAGCCATGAACTTAGCTGAAATTCAGAAGTTCTATTTGGAAGAGGAGGGGTAGAAGGATATTGCAATCTCTATCATTAGCAATCTCTATCTGAACATTTTGGAATGACAATACCAAACATGGCTGGGGGAAAGTGGTATGAGATTAGATTGAAGAGGTAGGTTGGTATAAAATTTTATTTATAAAAATGGCTGCTAACAACCCTCCCTTTTTTATATATCAATGTCCCTCCTCCAATCAAGAGGCGTGTCTACATTTGTACTAGAATGTTTATCGCAGCTCAATTCCCATTCACTAAGATGTGAAATCAATCCAAGTGCCCTTCTACCCATGAATGGATTAATAAACTGTGGTAGACATAGACCATGGAATAATATGTAAAGATGGAGACTTTACATCTTTTGTATTAACCTGGATGGAGTGGAAGTACTTTCTACTTGGTAAAGTATCATGAGAATGGAAAATCAAGTATCTAGTGTACTCAATACTAATACGAAATCAGTAGATGAACAAATACATGTGCACACAAGAGAAAAACACAATTAAACTCAAGTAGGGGCGAGGGTGGGGGAAAAGAGAAGGAAGGAGGGAGACTGCTGTGTTATTAGCTAACAGACACAATGTAAGAGTATACAGCACATCTCCTGGGTGAAGGGCACAACTACAACTTGGACTCTAACAAATGCAAACAATGTAACCTAAGTGTCTGTGCCCTCATATTAATATGAAATTTTAAAAAAGAGGTGGATCTACCTTCCCTCCATGTGAGTCTGGGCTGACCTTGTGACTAGTTCTGACCAACAGAATAGACCAATAAAATGTGGTAGATGTGATGTTATGTGTTTTGGTCTTAGCTTTAAGAATCCTGTCAGCTTCCTTTTCTGTCCTCTTGAGATCCAGCTTCCAGGTGAAGAAGTTTGAACCTGACCACTAAATGCTGAGAGACTGTGTGGAGAGGGGATGGCCCAGACAACCATCCCAGCTGAGGTGCCATGTGAGTAAAGCCATGTTGGATGTTCCAGCCCCATCTGGGTCCCCTACCAAAGGCAGCCATTCAAGTGACCCCAGTCAATACCAAATGGAGCAGAAGAACTAGCCAGCTGAGGCCAGCCAAATCAGGGCATCACGAGAAATAATAAATTGCTGTTGCCTCAGGCACTTGGTTTTTGGATAGCTTGTTACACAATAGATAACCCAAATAGCAGGGGCCAGATCACCTGAAGGTTTATAGGCTTGGGAAGGAAGTTTAGCTTTTATTTTTGGTGCAGAGGGAAACATTAGAGGATTTTAAGCAGATGAGTAATGCAATCTGATTTCTACTTCAAGAGGATCACACTGCTGCTGTGTGGAGAAAGGGTTGTAGGGTCTCAAGAATGGGTGACAATAAAACCAGGAAGCTTTACAATAGTCAAAGTGAGAGATGACAGTGGTTTTTCCAGTAGTGTGGAGAAGTGGTTTCACTACAGAGATATTCTGGAGGAAGAGAGCTGGTAATATTTACTAATTGACTACACAATGGGATGAGGGAAAGTGAGTAATCAAAGATTACTTTTAGAATTTTAACCTGAGACTGGAAAGAAGATAATGCCACTAATAACTAAAATGTGGAAGAGTGGGCAGAAACACTCAAGATTTCTAATTTGAACAAGTTAAGTTTAAAATGCATATATATGTATACACACACACACACACAGACACACACATCCGTCCCATGGCAGCTTTGAGTATTTGAATATCAACAAGATGGACATTGCTGGAGGTATTAATATGAAATTTCACGTCTGATTAGTAAGGATGCTTCTTGCTACTTCAAGGTAGGTATGTATTGCTTTGCCCTACCCCTTAAAGCAGGGCCTACTTTCTCCTACAATTGGAAAATATTAGTGAACCCAAGTATCTGACTTTCACATTGAGAAGTAAGTTCAGAAAAGCACATTGTCTTTGAGCTAGAGTCTCATGGCTTTCTTGGCACCTGGGATGCCAATAGACATGGGATGATTAATGGACAAGATTGTTCATGACCCACTTATGGGCTGTTTTTTTCATATAAGGCCTTTGAAATCTGGAAGGCTGACTGAATTCCATTTAGGCTAGAAACAAGATCATGTTTTTTTTTTTAATAATAAAACAAAATAAAATTCACAACCCACTTATACCTCTAGAGCAGTGGTTCTCAATCTTCCTACTGCTGCAAACCTTTAATACAGTTCTTCATGTTATGGTGACCCCCAACCATAAAATTATTTTCATTGCTACTTCATGAAGGAAGGTTGAAAACCACTGCTCTAGAGGGTTTTGTTGTTGCAGAACTATGGTAGATATTATAGCACCTGTACAGCTTTCATTTTGTCTGCCCAGTTTGTTAAAATAGTCACAGTGAGGAATAAAGATCCCAGGTTGATTAGCTCCCACTGATTTGGGTAATCAATTTTGATCATTCAATAGTAACTTACCATAGATCGTTCAGGACTTTTGTATTCTGGCTTACATTCCCTGCCAATAGCCTCCACACCAGAGGACAGGCAGTGAAAGACAAAAGAGGGAGGAAAAACCTCTTAATATTTTTTCCTGATTGAATATTTGATTAAGCAAACTTCAAGGCTTATCTTTTTGCATGACATTAAAGAGTCTGCCATCTTATAGGAAAGTTAACACACACACATGAACACCTGGAATACTCCAGAATCTGGAAATACCATTTATTTATTTATTTTTTAAGCAAAATAAGTCTAATTTGTATGTCCTCCCCCAAACTAACTCTCTGAGGTTGAAGGGAGCTCTGGGCAGCAGATGCTCCTGGGGCCCTGCTCAAATTCCCTTGGCCCTTCCCATATAGCTTTAGGGCTATCTTGTTTGTGCACATGGCTTCCTGCCTCAAGCACTTGTGATTGCCTCCCCTAAGGTATTCTCTGCCCCAGGAATTTGCCTGACTCCTGAAGGGCAGGTGATAAATGCTGGGGTTTTACTATGCTCAAGAGCAACTCTCAATGTCCCATGAGGTGAGACATCTGGAAGACAAATATCCCTTCTGGTCACTCTTGTGGGACCATTCTGTGGTGTGTGCTACACTGTCCCACACTGAGTCCCCAGGACACTTGTGCCTGTTGCCCACAACAGTAACATACTCCATAATTATTCCTTTATTGCTTTACTTCTACCCCTGCAGCCCTTACTAGATTTTCTGAGAATACCTCCCAAATAAAATGTGTATACTCAAGTTCTTGTCTGAGAGTTAGCTTTTTGGAGAACATACACTGAGAAGTCCAGCATCATTCAGTTACCTTTTCATTCAGAATGATACAGTAGCACTCGGGCTTGTGAAAGCCTTGGGAGCTGGGGAGCCCCTAGTCCTCAGTCCCAGAGGTCACAGCAGCCATTGTTTCTTGTCCATGCCAGCAGGGCATGAGCTCCATGTCTAAGGCAGCCTTTTCTCTTGATAGTGCCCTTCTTTCTGTGAGGCTTGTAAAGCAGGAGAAACCAAGTCTGTTGGAAGGGAGTCAAGTAGCCTTCCTTTCCATCCAGTGTTCTGCCACTTCCCAGGCTCTGAATTTCAGAAAGCCTCTGTCTTTGAGGGCTCCCAGGACCTTTTATGTCCTCTCCTCCATGAAAGCTAGAGAACTGTGCTCCTGCTGCTCTGGCTTTCAACCTCTGTTCCTTCCCCTTTCTCTGCAGCAGCCTAAGTGGGCTTGACCAAGAGCTTGAAAACTTGCCCCGTAAAGAGTCAGATAATAAATATTTTCGATGTCACAGGTCATGCAATATCCATCACAGCCATTTAACCCTGCTGTTGAAAATAATCAGAGGCCACCTATAAGTGGATAAATGTGGCCGTGCTCTGTTACGATTTTATTTATGGATATTAAAATATGAATTTCATATAATTTGTGAATCATAAGTATTTTTCTTTTAACTTTTAAAACCATTCTTAGCTCATGTATCATAAAAAGCAGATAAGAGACTGGATTTGATTCCTGGGCCATAGTTTGCTGTCCTTGACACTGGAATTTATACAGTAAAGTTCTACTCAGCTGTCATTTTCCACCTGAACTCCTTTTTGACTGGTATCATTTGATATCACTGGTATCAAATCTAACTAATTTGGGGCATACAAGGGATTTGTCAAGTTTTGATATATTATCAACAAATAAATCATTTTAGGGCAAGGAAAATATCTCTTTGCATTTTCCTCATAGAACCTCATTTGGTGGTATACATAAATTAATAATAGCACCAAAAGCAGAGAGCTTATTATTTGTTCTTTACTGTGATAAGGGCCATGCTGAAGGGCTCACTCAATCATTTACTTGTCTGAAGCAGATGTGATAAAACCTATACTAATAGGTTGCCATGACAATGAAATGACATTGCATCTTTGGCAATGCTCTTTGTTAATTGAAACTGTAAAATGTCAGGTGGATTTGTGATCAGAGCTTCTAAATATAAGATATGATGATGGTTCAGTAGAGAAGAGAAATCTGGAGACTGGAGAATAAATGTGTTCTACTCTTTCATCTTCTTAAATGGGTTCTTCTGTGACCCCAGATTTAACATCTGTACTATAGTAACAATTGTCTTGACTAGCCTGTAATATGGAGATTAAATGAGAAAGCTTGCTAAATGCTATAAACATGTGACATTTAACTTGAATATTGGGTTCTGTGCTAAGAGTGTATGTGTGTGTGTGTGTGTGTGTATACGCACACACTATGTTTAGGCAGAAATCTAAGATGATCTCTAATATTTTTGCCCTCCCACCTACACACACATACATACTCTGTTGAGCAGAGTCAGGACAGTGAATATGACAAATTTCACTTCCCTGATTAGGTTATATTACTTGACAAAGTTGGCGGGATTTTGCAGGTAGACTGATTCCATCCAGTTGACTTTGAATTAATCAAAAAGATTACCTTGAGTGGACCTAACCTAATCAAGTAAATCCTTGAATGAGACTGAGACTTTCCTACACAAAGAATGATAAAACAGATTTTGGTACTGGGTTTGAAAAAGTAGTTTGCCATGTTGCAAAGAAAACCCCCTATGTAGCACCATGTGTCAAGGATTTGTAGGCAGCTTCTGGGAACTGAGAACTGTCCCAACCAACAGCCAGAATGGGAGTGGGAACCTGAGTCCTACAATTGCAAGGAATTGAATTCTACAAAAACCTACTTGAACTTAGAAGAGAATCCTAAGCTTTACATGAGAGCACAGCCCAGGTGACATTTCACTGTGCTGCTTTGTGAGAGTCTAAGCAGAGAATCCAGCCATGTTGTCCCCAGATTTCTGAGGTAATAAATAGGTTTAATAAATAGATTTGTGAGGTAATAAATGGTTTAAGGTAAGTTTGTGTAATGCAGCACTAGAAGGCTAACAGAATGTGAACTTAGTCTAAATGGGGTGATAAGAGTAAGCATGTAAAAGATAAAAGTCTAGAATGAATTGCTAGCAGACATAGTCTGAGCCATTAATTCTACATCCCATTATGTTTAGAGCAGAATTAGGGAGCGTATAGTGAGATGGGAACTTCATTGATAGGAGATTGCTGAGCTCTACCCTCTCTCATGCAAGGGAGAAGAGAAAGAGTTTCCTTAGAGAAGGTGGAACTGAAGAATGGGAAGTTTGTGCTTCCATACAGTATGAGGTCATAAAGACAAATGAAAACTAAAAATTAAGTCCTAAGCCCCCTCACCAATGGAATAGATCCTCTCTTGGCCAAGAGGACCCTGGAGAAACCTTGAAAACTAGGTTCTTGGGTATGGCAGGATAAGAGTTTGGACATACCTCTTTATATCCCCTCCTTTTTTACCATTTAGACACAACTGACCAGGTTTAATGTTAAAATAGAGATCACTAGACTGACCAGCTGGACTCTTTATGACAATATCATACCAAATTATAAATGAGACTTCAGAGCATGGATTAAATCATGCACTCATACACTCAAAGAATAAACTTTGCTCTAACTACCCCTTATTAACTGAACTCCTTATTCCATAAGCCACAATCATAGCTGTGATTGGACAAAAGACTGATTTCACTAATTTTCTCCTGACAAGAGACCACTAACCATGGGCTACCTCTGGCTGTGTTAAAGAGGCTGCACACTTGAGTGTCTTCATGCTCCTACTTCTTTACTTACGACATACAGGGACTAATTTAATACATTTAAATGTTAAGTCTAGTGAACATGGGATGTAGGTAACATGCATGTTTAATTATCATGCATGCACAGGACACCCCCTCCCCTTTGTGAAATAATCAAAGTATATTTGGCCAACCTATTTGGCATAAATTCCTGTTCTACTCCCCTTCCCTTGAAGAGCCTGCTTCCAGTTTTGGCAGGAGGATTGAGTCCCAACCTGCAGATTGTAACCTTTTATAAAAAATAAAATCTACTTTCCAACATTATTAATTGAGTAACTTTTCAGTTGGCATGAAGAAAGGAGAGTGTTTCAATAATGACTTTGTCAAACACTGTTTACGGGTTTCAATGAGTGTGTAAAAGAGATACATAGGATCTTTCTAAGTGAAGTTCATCCATATCTTGAGCAGTGTCAATGGACATTATGGGAGTTTAAATGTGATTTTACCTCCACATTTATGATCAATTGACATTTTACAAAGGTGCCAAGATAATTCAATGGGGATAAAGTCATCTTTTCAACAAATAGTACTCTTATAAGTAGCTATCTATATGCAAGAAAATGAAGTTGGATCCATACATCATATCCATCTTTGTCATGGATAAAGGACACAAATATTAAGAGTTAGAATTATAAAACTCTTAGGAGAAAGCAGGTGTAAATCTTAGTGACCTTTAATTAAGCAATGATTTTTTAAACACCAAAAGTGCATGTAACAAAAGAAAGAAAATAAATTTAACTTCATGAATATTGAAAAAATTTTGTCTTTAAAAGATACCCTCAAGAAAGTGAAAAGACAATATAGAAAACTAGAAAGAAGTTTTGTAAATCATACTGTTGTAAATTTGGCCACCCATAAGAAAGCATGGATCCCACTTTAGGTACAAGTTAGGGGTGATCTATTTACACCTGCGCAGGCGGGTCACTGCACCAAAGGGCAAATGGCCCAAATCAGGTGGTGATTTATTACATCTGCACAGGCAGACTGCTGCCCCAAAGGGCAAATGGCCTCGAAGAGAAATGCAGGCAGCCTTCTATACCCTTTTTCGTTGCTATGCAAGCAAGCAAAAAACAAAAGCAGAACGTGGCAGTTAGCTAGAGGCGGGGTTATAGTCGGGGGGAGGGGCTACAGCATGGTAGTTGGCACAGAAACATTTTGGGAAACTCAGAAGCTTGGGAGACAGTTTGGGACACTCAGTAACCTGGGGAACTCAGTAACCTGGGAAACTCTGCTTGAGTGAGTTTTCACCATTGTTTGGCAAGGGAGTCAGGGACCTCAGAATTTTCTTGTCAGAAACCTGTTCTCAGAATTAACCTAAAGGGGGGTTTGAGATGGACAGGGACTCAGGCTGAAACAGTTAGGGGTCTTTAGGGGTCTTCTTGCCTGGCCGGTGACTACAATATATTTCAAAAAAAGAAACAGTATTTGAAGTGTGTAAAGAACTTCCACAAGAGGACCAAGCTGGCTGACTAGACACAGGTAGTATATGCCTTCTCCTCAGAGAGGAGCCAGAATAGTAAGCAGACTGTTACATTTCGAACAGATCATCTAGGAGAGAATGCTAGGGTTCACCAGGGAAACAATGGAAAGTACCAAAAGTAGGTAAGAGGGTTCAGGGCAACTTGCCTGGCTAAGAGCTGGGAGAAGGTCCTAGCCAAAGACAGAAGTCCCTAGGGCTCCTCACTCCAAGATGAGAGCTTGTACAATCTTAGTTATAAGTGAACCTCCCACCCCACACAGGTGTCAGGGCTAACATAAAGAACAGCTTGAAGATTGCACGGACATATTGCTCCAGAAAGGAAATCCATGTGGAATTGCACAGGCATCAAAGCCTGGAGCAGCCTAGGCAGGGTTCCATTCTGAGAGCCTAGATCCATGCCTGCAGCCTCTGTTCAGATCTGAGAAGGGACAGAGGATCCCAGGTGCTTACGTGTACCCTTGGGAAGTTGTTGGCCATCCTGCTACAGGTTGCCGTTGAGACTTAGATGTGACAAGACAGCATTGTCTACATTTTCTTGCCCACTTTTCTTGCCTGAACTGGGTTCCAGCTTCTCTTGTCCCAAGTCCAAACTACTATTTTGAGAATTTAATAATGGGCTGTGCCCTGCCCTCTGTCTGAGTTCAAGCTAACTTGCCTGCAGTTCCCTCATGGCTAAAGATAGACAGGGAAACAGGATTTCTGACGTTAATCTAGCACAATACCTACCACCGTCTAACAGGCTGTGGTCAGACTAAGTCTTGAGGCAACTGAACTCCCCACAGTTTCTGACTAACACACTTGCTTGAGAAGGGCCCCACCTTTTCTGTTTACAAGTCCAAGGCACCATTTTGTTAGTTTAAAGCTGGACCGTGCCCGCTGTGCCCTCAGGCAGAGTTGGTCTGATGTAGCTACAGCCTAGTCCAGCTGAGGGAGGGCAGGGAAGCCCAAGCTCTGCTGTATACACCTAGGAAAATTTCCACCATCCTACTATAGACTGCAAGTGGACTGCATTTATGAGTTTCTTGTTCATGCTGCTCACCTGAAAGGGAACCTCACCCTTCTTCAAACATACAGCTGGTGCCATTTTCAGAATTTAACACTAAACTGGACCCTGCTCTCAGGCTGAGTTCAAGGTGATATAATTAAAGCCACCACTCACCTGGTAAGGGAATAAGGAACCCAAGCTTTCTTAGTCACATTTAAGATAATATCCACTGTGCTGTTGCAGCCAGCTGAGTGACGAATGAAGACTAGTCTGCTCAATCCATGGTAGTTACCAGTATCACCACCATGGAACATTTGGATTAGTGTTTGATTTCATCAATGCTACTGCTACCTCCCACATCATACCAGCTGCTCAAGGGCCTGAGAACTTGCCTACACACCTAGGCCTCTGTTCCAACTACTAGCTTTTGAGCAAGCCATCTGAAGGCCCAAGAATTGATCCTCCAGGACATACCTAAGACTGCTGCCAGTGTAAAGCTTCTCCCAGGCCTGAAATCAGCCACACTCAGCCCACTGCTGCCATTACAAAGGACGAAAGACTGGTTCATCTCGTGTTAAAGTCCCCAGCAAACCTTTGCCACGTACCCTAAACCAACAAGGAAATCACAGATACTACTGACCCTGTGTACTGCCTAAGAAATCATACAAAGATCACACTACTGTAAGCACACCAAATCAAAGCCAAAGCGTCCTACTTGACCAACAACATATATACGTCCTCTAGAAAAAAATTCTTCCCTTCAAAGTCAATATCATAATAATTGGAAAGTGCAATAGGTACATTAAATATGTAGATATCAAGAAAAGGACACAGAGGCTCGGCGCCCATAGCTCAGTGGTTATGACACCAGCTACATACCCAAGAGTGGAAGGTTTGAACCCACCCTGGGCCAGATAAATGACAACAACTGCAACAACAACAACAACAAAAATAGCCAGGCATTGTGCCGGGCACCTGTAGTCCCAGCTACTTGGGAAGCTAAGGCAAGAGAATTGCTTAAGCACAAGAGTTTGAGGTTGCTGTGAGCCATGATGCCATGGCACTCTACCGAAGGCCATATAGTGAGAGTCAGTCTTAAAAAAAAAAAAAAAAAAAAGGAAAAGAACACAGAAAATATGAAAAAGCAAGGAAATATGACATTACCAAAGAACCACACCAATTGTGTACAAAAAATCACAATGGATAAAAAAACCTTTGTAATGCTAGATGCAGAATTCTAAGTATTTATTGTAAAGAAGCTCAATGAGATGCAAGAGAAATTTGAGAGCCAATGCAGAGAATTCAGAAAATCAGTTTAGGACATGAATGAGAGATTTTACCAAGGAGATAGATGCCTTTAAAAAAAAAACAATCAAATTCTGGAGGAGAATAATTCACTGAAAAAAATACAAAACACATCTGAAACCTTCAGGAATAGACTAGACCAGTGGTTCTCAACCTTCCTCAACCCCTTAATACAGTTCCTCGTGTTGTGGTGACCCCCCAATCATAAAATTATTTTCATTGCTAGCATATACTATATACTTTCAACATACTGATTTTAACAAAGCAGATAAAAATATTTTATGGGAAAGGACACTCTATTCACTGGTCAAACTGGATAACCACAAGCAGAAGAACAAAACTGGATCCCTGTCTTCTCACCATATGCAAAAATTAACTGAAGGTGGATTAAAGACTTAAATGTAAGACTTAAAACCATAAAAATCCTAGAAGAAAACCTAGGAAAAACTCTTCTAGACTTTGGTCTAAGCAAAGAACTTATGATTAAAACCCCAAAAGCAAATATAACAAAACCAAAAATAGACAAATGGGCCTTACTTCAACTACAAAGCTTAAGCACAGCAAAAGAAATAATCAACAGTGGAACTAGAAACCTATAGAATGGGAGAAAATATTTACAAATTATGTACCCAAAATAAGATTAATATCGAGAATCCACAAGAAATTCAAGGAAGAAAAAAACAAACAACTTTAGGGTGGTGCCTGTAGCTCAGTGAGTAGGTTGCTGGCCCCATATACCGCGGATGGTGAGTTCTAAATCAACCCTGACCAAACTGCAACAACAAAAAAATAAAAATAAAAATAAAATAAACTTAGTTTAAAATAAACAAGAAAACAAACAACTCTATTTAAAAAGTGGTCAAATGACATGAACAGACATTTCTGGGAAAGAAGATAACCAATAAACATATGAAAAAATGCTTAACATCACTAATCATCTGAAAAAATGCAAATTAAATCTGCAATGATTTACTATCTTACACCAATTAGAATGGACACTATTAAAAAGTCAAAAAACAGATGTGGTGAAAATGGAAAGCTTATATGGTGTTGCTGCGAATGTAAATTAATACAACCTCTATGGAAATCAGTATGGAGATTTTTCAAAGAACTAAGTAGATTTATCATTCAATCCCACTACTGGGTATCTACTCAAAGGAAAAAGAGTCATTATATCAAAAAGACACCAGCACTCATGCGTAGTGTGTTTATTGCACCACAATTCACAATCACAAAGATAAGGAATCAACTCAAGTGCTTATCTACTAATTACTGGATAAGGAAAATGCGCATGCACACACACATCCCATAGAATACTACTCTGTCACAAGAATGAATAATGCCTTTTGCATCAACTTGGATGAAACTGGAGGCCATTACCTAAGTGAAGTGACTCAGGAACAGAAATATAAATGTCACATATTCCCACTTATTAGTGGAAGCTAAATTTGGCTATGCAGAGATATGGTGGCAAAATAGACACTGGAGACTCAAAAGGGGGGAAGGGTGGAAGGAGATAATGGATAAAAATTATCTATTGGGTGCCATGTGCAGTATTTGGGTGATGGGTACAAAAGCCCCAACTTTATGCACAGCATACATGTACCAGGAAAAAAAAAAAAGAATTTATAAAGACCCTTTTAAGTGCTTAAAAAAAAAACTATCAATAAGGAATTCTATATGCAAACAAAAAACCCTTCTAAAATAAAGGAAAAAATAAATATTTTTTAAGCTGAAAGAAAGAAAAATCTTCTACAACTCAATAGTAAAAAGACAAATGACTCGGTATAAAAATGGCCAGTAAGTATACAAGAAGATGATGAATACCATTAATTATCAGGGAAATGTAAGTCAAAACCACAATGAGATACTGACACACACATAGGATGGCTATAGTAAAATGACAGATAATGACAAGGGTTGGCAAAGATATAGAGAAATGAGAATCCTCACACGCTGCTGGTGGGAATGTAAAAGGTGTAGCCACTTTGGGAAACAGTGTGGCAGTTCCTCGAAGAGTTAAATACATTTACCATGCCACCCAACAGCTCTATTCTTAGGTGTATATCCAAGAGAAACAAAAACACGTGTCCACACAATAACTTGTGCGTGAATGTTTAGAGCAGCAGCAGCATTATTTAGCATAGTCCTAAATTTGAAACAGCTCAAATGTCTGTCAACTGATAAATAGATAAATAAAATGCAGTATATACTTTTAAGGCTCAGTCGTTCTTCTGGTCTGGGAAAGGCTTGGCTGGTTTCAGCTGCAGCTCATGTACAAGCTGTGTCTGTGAAGTGGATGAGATGACTCAAGACTCCAGGAGTCTCCCAATCCACCAGCAGGACAGCCTACATCTGTTCTCATGGCAGAGTCACAGATCCAAAGTGAAGAAATAAAAATGTATCTCTGCATATGTCACATCTGCTGTTCCAGGTTTAGTACCCCTTATCTGAAATGCTGAATTTTTTGGATTTGAGAATGTGTGCATATGCATAGTGAGATATCCTGAAGAAGGGACATGAGTTTAAATACATTTATACACCTTATACACACATAGCCTGAAGGTAACTTTATACACTATTTTAAATGATTTTGTGCATAACGTTTGTGTTAAGTATTTATCTGTAGAATTTTCCACTTGAGCTGCCATGTTTGCACTTAAAAAGTTTTGAATATTGGAGCATTTCAGATTTCAGATTTTTGGATCAGGGATGCTCAACCTTTATCCCACTGGCCAGAGCAAATTACATGGTCAAGGTCAGACTCAGTGCAGAATTGGGAAAAGTTTTCCAATGGACGCCAATTTAATACTATATAGCTCATCACTCACACCATGGCCCAATAGCTTTGGGTGAATAAAAATGTACCAAACAAAATTAGGAGGGAAAAGAATTGTGTTACATTAGTCACTTCTGAACTTTGGCAATACCAAAGGACTCAGATACAGGATGGCATGAAAAATTGGGGCTTGTTAGTGCCATCTATCTACCATATGAGCACAGTAGATACTTTTTTAAAATTTCAGGTTAATGTGAGGGTACAAACAACTAGGTTACAGTATTTGCATTTGTTAGGTAGAATCCCTCTTGCAGTTGCGTCCCGCGCCCAAGAGGTGTGCTACGTCCTTACATTGTGCCCATGAAGCGGGAGCACAGCTATCTCCTCCCCTCTTCTCCTCTCCCTCCTCCCTCGTTAGGACATTACTATTACTAGTATAAAACAAGTTGAAAGTGTAGCAGATAAGAGTGGGCTTCTAACAATTTTTTGATCAATGAATAAAGTTAGCTCACAGCTGAAGATAAGTCCTGTATAGCTGTTTGTGTAGCTAGGTAAGGGAGCATAAGTGAATTCATGAAATAGTGGTACAACCTGTAGACTTATGTGCTCCTGTTATAAGTACCACACCCTACCAGAAATAACCAAGTTTTTTCCTATAGAGGAAGAAATAGAAGTGTAAAAAGGTGTGTGTGAATTTTGAGAAAATTAAATACACACATTGCTTGAAAAGGGTAAACACAAGCATTTTGATGGATCCACATAACATTTTCTCATTCATATTATATGATATTAAAGTTCAGAAGTGACTAATGTAACACAATTCTTTTCCCTCCTCATTTTGTTTGGTACATTTTTATTCACCCAAAGCTATTGGGCCATGGTGTGAGTGATGAGATATATAGTATTAAATTGGCCTCCATTGGAAAACTTTTCCCAATTTTATTGTGGTGAAGACCCCAAAATTTCCAGGATGAAGCAGCTTAGGGACTGTGTCTCACTCCAAATTTCCAAGAAAGTAAAACTAGGAAAGGGGAGGAGTGGAAGAAGCATTTTCTCACTTATCAAGATAAGCACAGGCATCTATTTTTTTTTCTTTTAATGTTAAAGCAATGATCCAATTTTTAACCATCTCCCTGATCTCTCCTTTAATATTTTTTCATCATTCTAACCTATGAAGCAGAACATGTTTCATGAAATGTTATTAAAGAAGGTGGCTCATAAATATTCATCCCAGAGGCACCACCCCAGATTTATTATGACGTTGAAGAAGCAATTATTAACATGTGCTTGAGATTCTGTTACATGCCAAGCATCAGAGAAAAGTTGCAGGAAAGTGCGGTGTTCTGTTTGATTTATGCTGGTGATGATGGAGGAGGACTAGGGTTTGGAATGAGGTATCCCTAAAATAATCTCGACATTAAATAATATAGGGATTCCCTCTTCGCACTGCATAATCTCTTAATGTTGAAAGGTCTCCACTGTTACCTGCCACACTATTTTTAAAAGGGTGCTAACGATAAGAATTGAGAAAAAGTGTTTTTCTCATTTTAGCCTTTCATTCACGTTTCCAAAGACACATCTGCCTGAGAGGCCACACACACAGTTACAAATCTTTCATTTCACCTCACAGCAAATCATTTAAATAGTCATTGATAGATATTGATTACCTGTTCTTTGAAAAGCAAAGGAACAAAGCTTGACAAGAAATTAATCTGGACTGGTAGGAAAAGTCCTACAGGTAAATAGCTTCTACAGTATAAATGGATAAATTAAGGAGGGCCAATCTGCCCTGGGAGAACAAGAAGATTTTTTGGCAATGGCAATAAGGTTGCTTTTTAAAGATTGGTAGAGAATCATTATGTAATGTAGCTAGAAAAGATGTGTGCTATGTGTGTGTTAACAGAGAACAGTGACAAATTCACATTGGCTAGGTGAGTGGGCAGTGTGGGGCCAGAAACTGAATCCTATTATCACCCATTTTCACATTATCCTTTAGGTGGTAGACAGGAAGCCTATATTTACATGCAGAACGGTAATAGGATTAGGGCTGTCATTTGGGAAGATTATTCTGTGTGTAAAAAGATTTGAATGACAAAGAAACTGAATAGGAGGAAGTTTACAATTCTAGGTGTTAAGGAAGGAGAGAAATTCTAAGGAAAGAGAGGGAAACTTTGAAGATAGGGTAGCGTGCATAGGTTTTAAGGAACAGATTATGTGCAGGAGGAAAGGAGATGAAGCAAACCAACATGGCCCCAAGGTTTACACTGGTTATGGACTATTAAAATGAACGGGGAGGACAGATGGAGAGAGGAGCTGGATTTTTTGTTAATTACTTACAAGGTGCACATGTGCCATTGATTTAACTCGACAATCTGAGAGGAAAAACCACAGAGTAGGGAAAGAAATGTCAGGGTTACAGATACACATTTGACAGTTATATGCAGAAAGCAGAAATCAAAGGCATATGACAGAATTAAACAGCTAAGGGAAAACATGCAAAAACTATTCCCCGATTAAAGATGGTGAAAGATTTCTTTCCCATTTTGAGTTACTTTTCCAGGAAGCTCATTGTTAAATTTGAAATCCGGTTGCAGAACTGTTTCTCAACTTTGGGTTTTCTCACAAAATGAATCTCTGATATGCAACCCTTTCAAATGTGCTCCCCTCCCTTTAAGGGCTGGGGTTGAAGTGCTTGCATGACACTTTTGGAATATATTTCCTGGGTTCTAGGTTGCAGGTATTTTTCACATTTTAACATCTCTGAAATTGAGATGTATCGTAATCACTGGGTGGTGTGTCATATTTTCGGTTGGCAGTGTGTTTTCATGGTGTGTGATATATAAAGTAATAGTGCATATTATAATAAGTGGTGCCTTAGGTATGATAAAATGCAACATTTCCCAACGGGTTTCCCTATCTTGGCAGCCTGGCCTCTTTTTCAAGAAGTCTTTATGTCCCCCAAAGGGAAAAAGGCCTACTTAGAGAAAAAAGGCCTACTTAAGAGAAAAACTATATGTATGTATGTACCGTACGAGAATTCTAACCAGTCAGGAAGGGACAACTGAGCTCCTTTTGGGGACTGAAAGGAAGGATAAAGGTAGGAATTGAAACTCAGGTGCCCTAACTCTCAAATTGAAACAAAAATTCTGAGGGTAGACAAAGCAATGTAGTAGAAACCAAGATAGACTCGGAGCCCAGTATAAAGCATGCTGAATTCTTGTTTCTTTGGGCAAAGATGTAGAAAATTTCCAGCATCCTTGATTTATTACTAGCAGCATATACAGCATTGGAACAACAGGGTGCTACTGGCTGACAAGTGCTTAACGGAGGCACTTTGATGGATGGGCCTGAACTAGTGCCTCTGTTCCCTCACAGTCTAAAATGATCCAGTTGGGCATGTCACAGAAGAATGCTGGAATCAACTGAATCTCAGATGAAGACTTGGCTGAACAGGGACCTTGAACCACTGGGGTGGAAGCGCCCACTTTGCAGCTGCAGCAGAGGACAGCAGGGAGACCAGACGCTCCTGCCAACGGCCAGGTGGACACATGACCTACCCTACACACGCAGATGCCATCTGGGGAAAGAACCTGGGAGGTTTCCTGAATGGAGAGGAACTTCTGACGGGGGACTAGACTCTAAAATAACTGAATAAGTCCCTGAAACCAACTTTTTCTTTTAAGCTGGAAGACCATGAGTTACTTTAGCTGACAATTAGCTTAATTTTTCTTCATAGCAAGTGAGAATGCAGGAGTGGAATGCAATTTGACCTTGTAATATTAGGCAAAAATACATCTTTTTTTTTTTTTGCACATTTGAGCTGCATGTGCATTTTAGTCCTGCTACAACAGATCCATTGGAGGATAATGTCTGAAATACTAAAAGTAATGTTTGTTAAAAAAGAAATCGACTCTGGCAAATACAACTATTTGTGGTAGCCAGAGAAGACACGATCAGAAAAATGAGAGAACTATTTCCTATTTCCCGATGAGAAACATTGAGTACCTCTCAAAAGCAGAGGCAAAAGAAGACAAGTGATGAAGCCAGCAAGTGTTTTAGAGTGGTAAACTGAGCCGAGCTCATGAAGGAGGCATCTGGGTTGATGAAGAGAAGTCATTCAGAATCTTTGAAAACTGGCAATCCGAATGTGGTGATATTTTATTAACCTTGATTTTCCTTGAGATGTTAATGCTGAAAGATATATAGTTTAATTCCATTTTTTACAGATAAGGGACCTAAAAAGCAAAGAAATGCTACAGAATCCAGTTCAGATCATAAATATGAGTAAGAGGAAAAACAAGTATGTTGTTCCTGGAAATCAACTAGAATCTGCATGTTTTCTGTCCTTTGGGAGAAAATATGTTGGGGGCTTGAAAAAGCCTCCTTTCCGGCTCGGCGCCTATGGCTCAACGGGCTAAGGCACCAGCCACGTACACCTGAGCTGGTGGGTTTGAATCCAGCCTGGGCCCGCCAAACAACAATGACGGCTGCAACCAAAAAATGGCCGGGCGTTGTGGCAGGTGCCTGTAGTCCCAGCTACTTGGTAGGCGGAGGCAGGAGAATCGCTTGAGCCCAGGAATTGTAGGTTGCTGTGAGCTGTGGATGCCACAGCACTCTATCCAGGGTGACAGCTTGAGGCTCTGTCTCAAAAAAAAAAGGAAAAAAGCCTCCTTTCCTTTGGAAATGATGATAGGATCACTTATGTGAAAAATAGGCAAAACGTTTATTAGAAAGCGTCTTGGGAGAAAACACTCTGACAAACGTTAACATGTGTTTTAATTTTTTATTAGAGAAGTTGGAAGTTTAATTTCAATATTGATGGTATCATAATTTTCTCTGCTTTGTTCAGAGGAATGCACAGAATCAATTTGTACAAGCATATACACAAGTCAGTTGGTGCTGTGTCCTAAAATCAGTAATCTGATTAGTTCTAGACTACCGGGTTTCTGCGGTCCTCTGGGCTTTGGTGGCGTGGCTCAATTCCCTGCAGAATACTTTTTCATGCACTGTCTGCGACACAACTACAGCAGGCTTAAAGACCATGCAGATTAACACTGTAGCAAATTGTTTTGATATTTAACAGACATAAAAAGGTCATTTCCTGATATGAAATTCTGAAAATCTGCATATATATTTTTGTGTAAAATTAAATTAGTTATGTATTTTCTTCAAACTAGAACTTGAAGTATCAAGAATGCCCACATTATTCGTATACACATATATATAGAGAGACTTTTTCATTATGCTAAAAGTCTTGATAGTCGAATTATAGTCTGTGCCATATGTTTATGTAACCAGTATTTATTTGGCTTTAGGTTAACTGTGTCTGTGTGGATTAGTCTTAATTGGTACTTGTGTAACATGCAAACATAGTTCTAGTATTCCTGTTTACTAATCTTGTCACGTGGCAATACTTAGGTGATTTTGCTTTGTGACAATGTGAATTAAGGAGTATAAATACTTTTATACATGGTCACATTTACAAACATTTGCCAATAACCACTTCACAACCTTTATGGTGTTAATAGTGAATTGTATTATCTGGAATCTGCAGAACTCATTCCTATAAAGCAATGTCAGGTTTAGACTTTCTTAAATGTGCCTAACAGAGTTCCCCCCTTGAATATTAGTAAGTTTTGGCACAGGCACGCTGCTCTATTTTTCTATTGTTCTAAATTTCCACAACGTTTAAAGAGACATGGCACTTACTGATGAGGTAACTGAGATATAGAAAAATTTTGTAGACCACCACTTCTGCTAATTAATTTGTAGACAGAGTTTTTCTTTTTTTTCCTTGTGCATGCTCTTGCTGTGAAATTGCTAATGCACTTTTTTTTTTTTTTTGCTGTAGCTCAAACATGTCCTAATGCATCACAAAGCTGAGTTGTTAACACCAAGCTCATTTACTTGTGATGATATTTTATACCAAACATGTTTAAGTTATGTTATCAATGATTAAACTCTGCCTTACTGGAATAGTCAATTTTTGTGGATCTATAGCTACTTTTGTTTGGCCAAGGAAATTCAATACTCAAACTGTTAGACAGAAGCATGTAACTCATTCCAAGTCTCTGTGGCTTCAGGTGTCATCTTGTGTACACGTAAAGGAAATGCAAAAGAAAGAGCTTTTGTCCATGGTGTTTGTGTTCAGAAGTTTGGGAGTGATCTTTTGATGCTTTGTGATTTTGCTGCTTCAGTTTGCATTTTGGAGTTTCATACTACTGTTGCTGGTCTGCGGTCCATCTCGGCTTCCAATTTCACCATCTGCTGCATCTCCTTCGCCTATAACATCAGAAACATGGCCTTACATGTTGAAATCCTTTCCTCAAGGCAATTAATAAACCTTGCCTCTTCTCCAGTAAATATGATGCTGCCACTACATCCTTGCTTCTCAAAGTTTGGTCCATGGACCAGAAGCATCATCTTTACCTGGGACCTTCTTAGAACTGCAGAATCTTGGAGTCTGCTCTAGACCTACTAAACGAGAATCTGCATTTTAACAAGATGCTTGGGAAATTTTTTTTTTTTTGTAGAGAGAGAGTCTCACTTTATCACCCTCAGTAGAGTGCCGTGGTGTCATACAGCTCACAGCAACCTCCAACTCCTGGGTGTAGGTGATTCTCTTGCCTCAGCCTCCCGAGTAACTGGGACTACAGGCACCAGCCACATCGCCCGGCTATTTTTCTGTTTTGCAGTTCGGCCAAGGCCAGTTTTGAACCCACCACCTTCAGTATATGGCGCCGGCGCCCTACTTGATGAGCCACAGATGCTGCCCAGATGCTTGGGAAATTTTTATGCATGTGGAACTTTGAGAAGGACTGGTGGATACAGTGCCAGGAAAACCTCTTGGAACAAGGTGCAGCCAATCACCTGATACTTAGACTGTAACACATCCAATTGTTCAACGTAGTTTCCGTAGATTGACACAGAGCTTTAACTGTGTGTAGAAGATAATTTTATCACTTTTAGAACAAGGGTTGCTTATGTACAACTTATTCCCCCAGTAGTCTGAAATGTAATTAAAAGTAATTCCCAAAGAACTAACTGATGGAAAAGTTCAGGGGGGAGCATATTACAGTGGTTTGGCTGGAGGATCCTATAAATGCAATGTTCCAGGAATATGTAGGGTTCTAGGACTTTTACCATCCAAACACTCCCTATGAGCTCTTACTTCTCTGGGATAATTAATTTTTTACAGACTACCAGGAAGTAAGCCAGGGTGAACTCAACCTCATGAATTAAGACTGTCACTAAGACAACCAGCTGATGGGAGAGGAAGAAAGGGGTCCGATGAGGGCAGGGTCTGGTGATAAATAATTGCTTGGCAACATAGGGAAAAATCATATAGTTCTTTTCAACTTTTACTTTCTAACTGATAGCCTGGGTGCTTATGCCCAACTCAATGTGTTCATCTTTGGAGCAATGAGGAATCACCCCTTTCTTTTTTTAGTGACTCACCATTTTGAAATATAAGGTATTAAAGAGTGGTGACAGAAGTATATGAACGTATAAATCAGAAGAAGATTCTGAAGTGCTCTGATGTTACTCTTTATGTCTACTTAGGTATTCCAACTAAATGGAAGGCCAGTGGGAAAGTTTGGTTAACTCTACTGATCATACTCAAAGCATTTAAATCTCTCAAATGAAGTCCTATTACAAAATTGGTTTAACCCACAGACCATACTGTGACTTTTTTTCCTTATTATTACACATATTTTTGTATTTAGGCTTTAAATTTCATTTTGGTGAGGAAAGACATAATGATACCCCCAAACTTGTATCTTTCTGTATAAATTTGGGATGTATGGTTCCCATATATTTTTTATGCCTGAGGTCTAGTATTACTCTAATAAAGAAATGAAGAAATGGAGAAAAATATACAAACATGAAACTATGACACAAACAGTATTCATAAGGATGACAGTGAAACATTATCAGCACTGGAAATTCAATACGTCCATGTTCAGTAAATTATAATAGATGATGCTCTATGCCTCTCCCCCTTCAGCATTTTAAGGACAATATTGAACACAATTCAGAAGGAAGAATCATATGACATTAAAGGACTTTTCCAAAAGCTAAGTTCTTATATGAGTTGGGTGACCATTCATTTTCATTTTCCAGAGACAATGCCAGTTTACAAATGTACTCTTAAATAATGTGAATAATATAAATAGGGCCTTTCCCTTTCAAAACTATCCACAAATTAAATGGTCACCTTATTTATGAAGGACAATTAGGGTCCTTGGCAGACCAGACTCATCAGAAAGCATGACAAGTCTTAGTATAATGTTTCTGTATGCAGATCATAAGTCTCTATCAACAAAAACCACCCACAAACTTTGTGCAGGTGCATTGAAAATTAGTTAGAGTTATATCAACATTGTTAAGTCATCCAACTCTGTGACCCAGTATTAGCTGGGGTCAGTCCACATAGCAACTATATATTACTATTCTTGATGTTTGAGTATGTCCTCGTTACCATGACCTGTTTCCCAGATCTGCAATAGGAAATGTTCGATAAGACATAATCAGAAATAATTCTCTAACGATTTTGGGCATTTAGATCTAAATATTACATCAGAAATCCAAGCATGAAATAGTCAAGGTTTTCAATCCAAACCCTTGAGATATTAATCGGTTATGACCAGGTGTGAATCATAATCGGTACCAAGAGCACTAACGTAGTTGAGAAGGAAAGCAATGTCTTGCTCATCAGAGTTTCAGTCCTACCTTGCGTTTGGGACACTGCATGACAGGATTTCAAAAGCTGTTTGTACAAAAATAGTAATGTCAAAAGTGAGTCATACATACAAAACAAAGAAAATAAATGAATATTGAAGTGAATTTGAGAAATGAATGCAAAACCATATACAGAAAGCAAAAAGCTAAGAATAAACACGTACACACCCATCAGTGACAAACTTTCCCCTAGCTGATCTCAACAGAAAAAAAAAAAAATAAAGAACAAAGCAAACGGTTGATGCCTGTTAGCCCAGACTACGCCTCTCTTCTGCCGCAGTGAGTCGAGAACCTGACCTTTAAGCAAAACCTCTCACCTCTCTTTATTAAATGATAAGATTGATGATAAAAATCAATTTTTAAGACTTGAGCGTGACAGTAATGGATTCATTAATATTTGAACATGCCAAGACGGATGAGTTACTGCGTCTCTGGGAGGCCTATGGAAAACCTGAGTAGGAAAAACATCCCTGACCTTTAGAGTTTAAACTGAATAACTGGCTAACCAAACAGGTAAGGCTGTAAAGTGGCTTACAAAGGACATCTGCAGTTAGGCTCCAGAATTAAGACAGACTGACATGGGTTGAGTTAATGAGACATTCTGTGCCTTGCTTTGGAAGGGGATTTGGGACAGTCTTGGAGTCACAGGAAATCAGTTAAGAATCCTTTGAGAGAAATACTATGGGAGAATGTTCAACTTTATCTTTGGCTTAGAAACACAAAGAAAAAAAGTCTTGCGATTTTATAATGGATTGGAAGATTGTTTTAGAAGTCTGGAATTGGCTGGCAGCAGGGATACTGTTAATAATAAAATGTTAGCAAATGTCTACAACCCAGTTCCAGACCTTGCCTTTTTATGAGGGATTAAAGGACCAACTATGCCTTTTGCACTGTGCCCTAACAGAATAACTGTGAATTGAGAGCTTTCTGACTTTCCAATTCCAAAAAATATATATACTAGATAGAGCTGGGCTTGAATTTATAACTGGACAGGCCGTGTACGTAAAGCAAAGCTTAACAAAGACATTTAAGTCCAAATTCTATATTTGCTGGAAGCATCAGTATGATATCTTGAATTTCTTTTCCTGGAACCTCATTAAATCTTTATCATGTCTAAAGCTTTTTCATGTTCTGTGCTTCCCTAAGCTTCTGTGATTCAAAGTATCAGTCGTGGGTGGTAGACATTAAAAGGCATTTTATGAATTTTTGGAACAAAAACTAGCATCCTCCCAATATGATCCGAATCAATACAGCTGTCACTAATGCAGTATTTTAATGCAAGATTTCTGCGGTGGCTTGGATTAGCCGTATGTTAGGACACAAACTCAGAGTTTAAATTGTGCATTTTGGCTGTGAAACTAGAAATTGAGATAACTCCAGGTCTTTGGATGCACACCACGATTATAGTGATGAGTAATTTAGAGCACATCTACATTCTTTAGTCAAACGTGTTGCTAAGCAACACAATAATTTCTCAGTAGTTTCTTAATTTAGTTAGCTAACACATAATTGTACCTTACCTTTCATTATGCCCTTCTAAGGAGAATTTGAAAAACCTTCCCCAAGGTTCCTTTTCCCCAGTCATCACCAAATCACTGAAGTGGACCCTAAAGTTTTGAAGACACTGCCTTTACCCTTATTCATATCCCCATTTGCCCCCGTTCCAGAAACACTTTCTGAAAAGTGGTTTAAGAGCAAAAACATAAGCTAGGTTAACTTCTACCAGAACATGATATGTCTATGAGTTGGTCAAATGAATTGGATCTATGGGATAATAAACACAGTATTTCCCTCTCGGGGATCAGGGAACTTGTTCATGAATGGAAGCATTTAGCTGACAAAGAAATGTGAAACATAACTCAGAAGTATGTTGATGAATAAAACTTCCGTCCACCAAAAAGTAAAGAATGCAAAACCAGAAGTTGTATGTTACCCCACTGCAATACAAAAAAAGATTTTGTGGCTTTGTTTACTTTCTTTAAGGTACTTTTTAGTGTAATTCCTACTTAACTATTCTTCAATGGGAATAATTTACTCTTTAAAAAAGTACATCTTAAATAAGATTGCATTATAGATGTGAGAGAATAGGATAGAACAATGTAGCAATATTTTTGCTACATTGCTATTATTGCAATGAAACAATATTATTCCATCAAAACCTCTTTATAGTTTCTAAATTGAATTACCTGGACATAATAACTTCTAAGCCAACTATAGCTTGTGAGTGAAATTTGAACTCAGAGAGACTGAAATTTAAGCTGTTCCTGATGGTCTCATTGCCACATAACCTAGAGGCATTTCCATCAGGTTGTACATATGGAAGTCTGATGGACTGTCCCCATTTGGGATGGAGCCCACCTGTCACCAGTCCTGTGCTCCAGGTACAAATACATTTATCTTGGTGTTGGTTTACACCCGCTGGCCTAAGTAAGCAGTTGGCATTTGCACTGCTTTTTATTTGTATTTCTTTATTTAGTGTTTTGGTCTGTTGGGAAGAAAAGCACCAAGAGTGTGGTATCCACTCACGTTCAGTGGTTTGCAGAGTTATGGAGGCTCTTGACCTTTGACCCCACTTAGAAATCCTAGGGAAGTTTTTAAATGGGGGGTGGAAATAGGTAATTTCTCTCATGCTTTTAAATGTATCAATTGCCTGTAGGTTGCAGATTATAATGCTATAAATAAAAATGGAGAAATAATTTATAACCTCTGTTTTTCATCATCTCACTTTTAGTAACATCAGAAGCCCCATAACGTATTAAAATAGTGACTTTGTATTCTTTTTTTGGCATAGCCATGTTCCTTTCCTGTTCCCAAAATGATACTTTCTTTTCTTTTTGGATAAAATGGAGAAAATAAAGCAATGGGCAGCAAATCTTTCTGTCTACCTTCCCATCACACTGCTCAGGCCACTGGCTTTGGCAGAAGGGTCATGGTGGCTCATGGCATGTATGTTCTGAAGCTCGCCGGCTGCCTAGATTTTTGCATGTATTTTAGGTAAAATACCTGCTCATTCTGTTTCTCTAGAAATTCTAGGTGTTCAAGCTGGACTTTTTTCAACTGATCCATTTCTTTGGACTGCTTCATTGCGAGCTGCCAAAAAAAAAAAAAAAAAAAGAAAGAAAGAAAGAGATCTTAAAATTTGTAATCTTAAAATTTAGGGATATGAGATAGCTTGTAAATTTACAGTAAGGGAGGGAGATAATCATTTAAAAAAGAAGGAAAGAAAATAATGTGAAAACTGGGAGAGTTGGAATTCATCATTCTTACTGTGAAGATCTTTCTTGCTAAAATCTTAGAAAATAGTAGAGCAATTATGCATGATTAAAACTTGGCTTCATTTTCTGTATAAAATGATTCCAAATCATTATCTTAAAAGATTTCAGTGAGAGATTACTTTAGCTTTCAGGGAGCACAGAAGAGAAGCTGGAATGTTTAATGTACAGAAAAATCAAATAAAGCAAATTAGCTAGAGGTTTGGTATCTAAGCATGAGTTACTGTTTATAGTGTTTTACAGGAAGAATGCCAAGGAAATTATAAAATACTTACTCTCTTTCTTTCTTCCAGAAACTTTTTAGTATTGCTGCTGTTTAACTCCCTGACTCGCCTAAAAGTAATGGGTACAAATAATGGTTGGCATGACACTGAATGGAATTAATAGTACATCAAATTAAAAAAGAGTTATATTCTATTAAATTATCTGGAGCTTATCTGTATGCAATTATTGCTTCTTTTTTTCTCATTTTTATTGCAGTATTTTCAAACATATACAAAGAAAAATATATTAAAAAATCCTTGTATACATCACCCAGATCAACTAATCTTAATGTTTGCCATGGCTATCTCATATTTTTAAAGGCAATAAACTGTTACAGATATAACTGAAGCCTCTTTTGTACTCTACCTAATTCCATTTCCCTCCTTCCTCTCTTCCAGAGGTAACCACCATTCTGCATTTGGTATGAGTCTTCTCTTTTACATTTTAATATTTTTAACTACATACAGATGTGTCTAGGTGTAACGTAACTGTTGCTCAAATGATTCTGTGCATACAGTCACCTGGAGATACTAGGAAAACCACAGATTTCTGGGTCCAACTACCCACCCTGTCCCTGCTGTGAGTTTGACTCAGTGGGTCCAGGCTAGGAGATCTGTATTTCTCATAAGCTCCTAGCTGCTGCTGCTGGTATTGTTTTGTGTTTTGTGTTTTTTTTTTTTTTTTTTTTTTGAGACAGAGCCTCAAGCTGTCACCTGGGCAGAGTGCCGTGACATCACAGCTCACAGCAACCTCCAATTCCCAGGCTCAAGCGATTCTCCTGCCTTGGCCTCCCAAGTAGCTGGGACTACAGGCGCCCACCACAACTCCTGGCTATTTTTTGGTTGCAGCGTCATTGTTGTTTTTGGTGGGCCCGGGCTGGATTTGAACCCACCAGCTCAGGTGAATGTGGCTGGTGCCGAGCCTGTTTTGTATGTTTTTTTAATGTACCCAAATGGTAACATGTTCTGGGTTTCTTTCTATAACTTATCACTTCATCTTATGTTTTAGAGACACAGCTATGTATCAAACTACTTCATAATTTTCATCTGCTTTATGGATTCTTCCATGGATGAATAGACTATAATATTTCCTTGTTGGCCTTAACAAAAAGCAGGTTATTAATTCCCCCCCCAATGCAGCAATGATCTGTATATAGCGGCCCTGCAATACTTGTCAGAGTGTCTGTCAACAAGTAAGGAGTGAATACAATTTAGTTCCTATCTCATTGTGTTTATGGACAAAGGTTTCTCCAGGGCATATACCTAGACTTGCCAGTTGGTAGGATGAACAGCTTCCTCTTTTTAGGAAAAAAAAAAAATTTTTTTTTTTGAGAAAGGGTCTTGCTCTGTTACCCAGGCTAGAGTACAGTAGCATCATCATAGCTCACAACCACCTCAAACTGAGCTCGTGGGATCCTCCTGCCTCAGGCTCCTGAGTAGCCGGGACCATAGGCATGCACCACAAGTCCTGGATAATTTTTTTTTGAGTTTTTTTGTGGAGAAAGGTCTCATTATGTTGCTCAGGCTAGTCTTGAACTGGTCTCCAGGAATCATGCTAACTTGGCCTCCCAGTGAACAGCTTCCTCTTTACACCAAAGCAGTTGTCCTAATTTGCACTTTCATCTGTGGTGTCTGGGTTACCCTTTCCCCATGTTTTGCCCATTCTTAGAACTGCCAGACATTTACAATTCTGTCAGTTGTTGTTCTTGTTCTATAGTTTCAACTTGCGTTTCCCTCATTACTATTGAGGGAAACTGTTTCTCACGACTGAACAGGCCTATAACCAGTTGAACTATAATAGTTGCAAGTCTGTTCAGGTTTTCTGTCTTTTCGGTCAGTTTTGGATTCTTATATTTTTTGTGGAAATTCTCCATTTCATCTAAGTTCTCAAATTCATGAATAGTTGTAGTTTTTAAAATGTTTGCCCTTGCAGTTATTTCCTTTTTTTCATCTCTAATTTGTATTTTCTCTTTTGTACTGTTGATCAGTCTTGGTGGAAGTTAACTGATCTTATTATTCTTTTCAAATAATAAGTTCTTTTTTTTGGATGTTTTCTATGTTTTCTGTTCAATTTTAATACTCTCTGCTTTTTTAATTTACTAATTCTTTCCATCTGAAAACTCTGGGTTCATTGTGTTTTCCTAATTTCTCATTGTCTGAGTGTTTGGCTTATTCATTTTCACGTATTTTAAAAAATTATATATGTAGGCTATAACTTATACTCCAAATATCATTTTAGTCACATGGACACATTGAAAAGTTTGTGCTTGCACTGTCATTCCGGTACAAATATGGTGTAATTAATGTTAAAATGTCTTCTTTGATCCAAGGATGGAAGTCTTTCTTAGTGTTATAATAAATTTTTAATTTTATTTGTCAGTAGTTTGATAAAGTGGATACACTCACAAACACACACACAAAGGTTTATAAGGAAACTAGCTATTTGGCATAGAGAAATTACCTTTCTCTAAAAGCAGCTATAGGTAGATGTTTTGAAATCATCTACTATTGGATATAAAGTTGTAAGAAATAAGCATATTGAGTCAGAATACATTTTAAAAACCTTGTTTACTAATTGGCAGTAACTCCAAAAATTGAAGATTACGTGATCTCAACTGATCCAAAGTCCACTTTGTAACACATTTGAAAAAGTGATAAAAAGCTAATAAATAGTACATTTTTCATGCTGAACTCTATACAGTAGAACCTCCATAGTTTACCTCCTCCCTACACTGACCACCTCCTTTAAGTTGACCTAATCAGTACAATAGACAGACCTCATTCCTTATGTTGATTGAGTCTGCCTTTTGTTACATGCCCCTTGGGTGGCCAAATTATAGAGTTTCTACTGTGTTTTACCTTAGACAGTCTAAAAAAGTTCCAATTAATGAGATTTTTATTATGGCTGGAATATTTAATGTTTTGGGACTGAAGAAGAAAGTTCATTCCTAAGTATATAAGAGTTTTACCTGAGAACAACATTAAGAACATCACTTTTTAAAAACAAACAAGCAGCAGAGACATCCTAGACTATGATGGTGAAAATAAACACTAATTGAAATTAATAATAATGTCCCTAGAGGCGTCTTCTTGTTGATTGGAAAATGTGTTGCTGATGTGACGTGTTAAAAAGGCAATTCCTTTTGAGGTCAAAATTCCTATGGAATCCCATATCCCATTGGGGTGTTCAGTCTTTTGAAACAGGAAATATTGATTAAATTTTATTTAATTCAAGAAAATTTCAGGACAAAAACACCTTCTGGATGATGTGATGTTTTATATTTTATCATATTTCAATGTTAACATTATTGTTAAATAGTTGAAATTTGGCTCAGTGCCTGTGGCTCAACGGGCTAAAGCACCAGCCACGTACACCTGAGCTGGCGGGTTCAAATCCAGCCCGGGCCCGCCAAACAACAATGACGGCTGCAACCAAAAAATGGTTGGGCATTGTGGCGGGTTCCTGTAGTCCCAGCTACTCGGGAGGTGGAGGCAGGAGACTCGCTTGAGCCCAGGAATTGGAGGTTGCTGTGAGCTGTGGTACCATGGCACTCTATCCAGGGTGACAGCTTGAGGCTCTGTCTCAAAAAAAAAAAAATAGTTGAAATTTATTTAAAAAAATCAACTACACTGAGGTAGGAGACAGCCTTTCTGCCATGTTGACAATAATAAGGAAACATTAAGTAACCAGTCAGTATCCACAAAGGGTCAGGTAGTAGAGGAATTCAAACTTGGGGGTTTACTTCATAGTGTAAGGGCTCTACCAGTTCAGACTGGTTAAGAGAGAGATGAGTGAGCTGAAGTCTAAACTTTATATTTTAACCCCAAGAGCTAATCTAAACTTTGTTCTGTATTTGATGGACCATAAAACACAGAGTTTGTGTGGGGCACCTTCTAGCTAGGTATTATGTGTGTTCTTCCAAAAGAAGGGGCCCTGCTGCCTCTGAACTACTGGTATGTCAGCCCAGACTCTTCGTTATGGAGCTGGAGGCATTTGGATGCTCAGAGGCTTCTCCAGGTGCATGAGGGCACAGGTGATCACTGGGAATCAGAGGCTGTCAACTTCTCTTGGGTAACATGATTATGGATGCCCCTTC
Organism: Perodicticus potto; assembly: GCA_963574655.1. Classification (NCBI taxonomy): domain Eukaryota; kingdom Metazoa; phylum Chordata; class Mammalia; order Primates; family Lorisidae; genus Perodicticus; species Perodicticus potto. The sequence goes on along the minus strand of CAUYRH010004383.1, from coordinate 33,387 downwards.
CAATCCCCTTTACCAGCTATAGCTAAAGGGTTTGTACCTGGCACCTTCTCTGGAGGTCAGACAAACCTTCCCCCTCACCCCCAATAACAGGTAGCTAATGACTGACTAGTATAAAAAACACAAAGTCAGACACCCTTGGCTCAAAGAAGGACAAATCTGTGGTGCATTTTATACCCCAGAGTTTTTATACCCTGTCTTGGTCTGTGTTTCCAGAAAACCCATAACACAAAGACAGGCCAGATGAGCCAAGTGGAGGTTCTGAAGATGATCCCTGGTGTCAAGGACTCCTGGAGGCAAGTCAAGGAAAGAAGACTGTCTTCCCAAATGCTGCTGATGCTCACAACCACCCATCCACATGTGCTACACCTGAGCAGGTCAGATGCCTGCAGGATGACCCGGTAGAACATGGCAAGGATGTTTTGGAATTATATTCATTACTTTGTCATCTTTTATACAATTTTATTTCATTTTATTTTTGAGACAGAGTCTCACTATGTCACCCTTGGTAGAGTGCCATAGCGTCACAGCTCACAGCAACCTCCAACTCTTGGGCTTAAGCGATTCTCTTCCCTCAGCCTCCCAAGTAGCTGGGACTACAGGTGCCTGCCACAGTGCCCAGCTATTTTTCCGTTGCAGTTGTATTATTGCTTACCTGGAACGGGCTGGGTTGGAACCCACCAGCCATTCATTACCATGTCATCTTTTATAGAATTTTATTTGTAAATGAGCACACATGTATTGAACTTAATAATTTTACTGGTAGTAGTAAACAATCAGACAACTTTGGAGACTACTATCCTATAGCAATAATAATAATTCTTCAGAGTAGTTATAATAGAATTCTTAGTCAAACTCACAAATGTTTTTACATCTCAGATAGGTGTGTGCGGGTGTATACACATCTGAAAAGTTTGGAGACTGTGTCTTCACATCAATACCACATTCCTGCAGTGAGCACTCACAGACTTACCTTTCCCGTTCGGCTTTATTCTTGATAGATTTATCTTGGCTGATGGCTTTGCTATTTTCCATAGAAATCTTCGCCTGGTGTGCTCGCATTTCCTTGCTTTCCCTATTCAAAACAGACAGAGAGAGGAAGGATGGAGAATGAGTGTTTAACAGAGATTCACTTGAGGAAGATAAAGTTCTAACAATGGATGGTGGTGATGGATACACAACAAAAACAAGTTCCACGTGTAACAGCAGGACTAGGCTCACATTATTATTATTGTTATTAGCTTATCCAGTTAGTCTGTATTTTGGAAAAATGAGAGGCGCCTCCAGCCAGGACGGTGCTGATCCCTGAAGGGCAGGGAGCCACCTAGTGGTGCAGAAGTGGTGATGGCCTATGAAAAAGAGACATTATCTTTGCTCATAAATACAAACGTTTCCAACTCTGCCGCTTGTTGTTTGGGACCAGATGGGCTGGAAGAGAAAGAGAGCGTGTTCTGACCTCACATGCGACTTTCCTGTTTCTGACAGCCATGGGAGTGAAAGGGACTAAATGGTTTCAAGTGAGAGCACAGCATCATGTAGTCAGGTGGCTGACTGCCGTGTATGGGACGCACGTGTGTGCCCGACAAATTCTTACGTCTACATTCATGTCTGCGCTAACAGCTGGACATTTAAAAATGCCAAAATGAACATGATTAACCCAGGATTTTTTTTCCCTAACCTAGTGGTTAACCTAGTGTAACCTAGTGGGTTCTCCTTAGAGAACTGCCTGGAAACCAGTAACCAAGAATCATGTCACCAAGGCACTGTTGTTTGCTCTGCATCGCAGGGACGGAGAACGGAGGCTCCCGAAGTGAAGAGTTCTTCAACCAGTTCCCTTAGCGCCACAACAGCAGGAATACATACAGAAATCTGGTGCCCCCCAAAATCACCCTCAAATTTCTCTAGAACTTAATTGACCATTTCTGTATTCACTTATTCACTCAACAAACACCAAGGACCAGACGTTGCTGACAAGTGTTAAGAAGGCAAATATTTTTAACCAAGAACAATAGTGTGATGGTGACAAAGAAACACCATCAAGTACCTGAGAAAAAGCTTAAACACTGCTGCTGCTTTGAAAAATGCTCCTGCCATAAATTTATTTTTTAAGGTAAATTAGTAACTGGGATGTGATCTCTTCCAATACAAGATAGCTAAGCAATACAAGATAGCTTACTTTGTAGATAATACCTATCCTGTTGTGAACTAGTGTTTTTTTTCTTTAATCAATGACATAAAAGAAGATCGCAAAAGGGCCTCTTCTGGGAAGTATCTGTGAATAAAGGTAGACACCTCAACTCTGCTATTACAGCAATCATTAAAGGCATCATGAACAAATGTTTCTGCCTGGTGAATCAAGAGCGTGTCTAAGGGGAAAAGAAAAGACAACTTCTAAACCTAGAGAACTAGACAGAATACTTTAAAACACATGAGATGGGGCAGGGGGCAGCTCCTGTGGCTCAAAGGCGTAGGGTGCCGGCCCCATATAGCAGAGGTGGCAGGTTCAAACTCGGCCCCAGGCAAAAACTGAAGAAAAAAAAAAAAAAGCACATGGGATTCAGGACATTAACCCGTAGAAAATATAGCATGATGTACCTCCTTCAGTTGCCTCAAAAGAGAATCAGAAATGCTGACAAAAACAAAACAAACAAACCATCATCCTTATGGCAAAACCTATCACTCCAAAGTAAGGTTGGAAATTTGGGTATGCAACCAGATAAATTAAGGCACTGGCAGTTTAAAAGTTGTTTGTCATATTGTAGAATGCTTCTATTTTCTACTGTTTGTGTGTTGTCAACAGACCCTGACTGTGGTACCCATGAGGGACTCAGCGGGAAGCAGGCCGGAGCAACTGAGCTGTGATGAAAAGATGTAACTGACATCAGAAGGACGAGCCCAGCTCCTCATCTGCAGTGTTTCAAATGCAACATTCATTCACTCTGCTAAAGTAGGCACACGCCAAAATAAACTGACACTGTGCTGTTTCTTAATCAGGCCTGTCTTTCTGAAATGCACAGAAGTCCTAGTAATCCAAAGAAAGGGAAAGGAGGCTCCTTTCCCAGGTAGCTGTGGAGTGATCAGACCAGAATTTCTCTAGGAGCTCAACTGATTGGCCTTCATTTCCCTGTGTCTTTTCTTCCTAAGAGACTCCACATCACGGCCCAAGGCCAGTGTCAGCACCACCATCTGCAAAGCCTCCGTGTCCACTAGGAAAAGTCAGAGCTGCTGTGGACTAGATGCCCTCAGCGCCGCTGACATTTTTTTCCACGTGTACCTTAGTCTACTTGTAATTTGACTTAACTTTGCATGTGTCATATCTTGCCAGTGCTTTTAAGCCCTTGGATGGTAGAGGCCATTTCTTAAAGTTCATCTCACTCATATGGGCCATATGATATGATGTACAAATGAGGTCAATATTATACGTCAAATTGATTTTACTTATGACCGTAGTGCACACACGAAATCGGCCTTTCTGAAGAACCAGGTGCGCACCGTGGAGAGGCCGCCGCTCCTACCTGTCGTGGGACAGCTTCAGCTGCTGGGTCTGCTGCTCCTGAGCGTTGATGAGCAGCTTCCTGAGCAGCTCGCATTGCTGGCTGAGGTGCAGGTCCCGGATTTCCTGCTCCTCAGCGCTGTGGGTGTTGATCATTTCTGACCATTCCTTTGTGTGCTGCGCCACGATCTCTTTGACCTGTTTAGGAGAAAGGGAACGATGCCACATGGAACCCTCAGAGGTCAGGTAAACCTGAAAGCATTTCCAATCCCTTCCACTGATTTCCGTGGTGAATCATGAGACACCTATAACCTGTAAAAAATAATATACACTAACAATGGGAACTGGGAAGCCATCGCTTATTAAAATGGATCAATCACTTCAGCTGTGATGTGTTAGTTACTTCACTACCTCTCTGCCTTGCCCGGGCTCGACCTCCTCTACCAGCTGCATCAGGGTTCTCTTCATGGCCTCATGGTTTTCCAGCTTCACTTCCATAAGTCCAGAGGTCCCAATAGAGAGCCGTGGGATCCATATTTCTGGATCATGACTTTCTGTATCAACCCTAATAGATGCTAGAGTAGAAAGTCCTTCCCCTTCTAGTATCTGCCCTCTTTGCAAAGTGGTTTTGCAGTTCCTCTTGGTCAAGAGCTAGAGTCTATTTCTCTATCTCCTTGAATCTCACCAACCACGACTTGGTTTAGCCAATAGGATGTTGCTCGTATGATGTGTGCGGAGCCACGAAGGGCGCGTATCCCTTTGTTACATTTGGAACCCTGAGGCGCCTGTGCTGGCATGCTAGAGGTTGAGAGGTCACCCACCCAGCAGCCAGCAACCACCAGATGCACAAGTGAGGCCTCCAGCCTGTAAATGACTATAGATAGACCCAGGAGTGAGTCCAGCTAAAATCGGTAGAAGAAACTTCCAGTAGAATACAGCCCACATTTCTGACCCAGTGAATAGAGAGCTGACAAATAAATGGTAGTGGTTATTTTAAGGCACTAAATTTTGGAACAGTTTATTATGCATCAAAAGCAAACTGATATTGCAAGGTTTCTTCCTATTTACGCAAGAGATCTAAATAAAAATCACAACTTGTTGCTCATGCATTAATTCCTGAAAATTCTAGTTAAGAAGAGAGAGAGTAGGCAACAACTCCCAAAGACCCAAGGCTTACTGGCTTCCTGCCCTTGTGGAGTCCAGGCTCTACAAAATATATAGAACCTAGGAGAATTTTGATTTTTTTCCTAATCCCAAACTTCCATGGCTAAATTAGGATGGAGTATCACCTCCAATTTGGGTGATTTTCTGTGTGTGTTTAGTGTGACTTCTATAGAGAAGTATATTTTGTATATACTGTTTTGTATATAATGTTTCCTTTCAGCCTCTTCATATATTATTTCACTTGGTGTCCTTGAGGCAGACAACATAAATATTGTTCACATATTTCAACAAAAAAGGTTCACCCCCCCATAAAAAAAATGTTGCAACAAATGGCTTTAAGTTGTAAAGTCAGTGAGTCTGGGGCAAATACGAATCCTTGGAGTCTCTTACTCCCTAGCCCAGGTCTAGGCTACTAGTATTTCTGGCTTATACTAGGTACCCCTTCTACAAAATCACAAGTGTCTTTTGCAAGTCACTGCTGTAAAAATGGGCATTTTCTTACCTTAGATTTGTGGTCTGATGTCAGTGTCTGAATTTTAATTTCTGTTTCTTTTTTCATTTCAAGACAATTACTTCCCCTGAAAATGGAAAGTTGTAAATGCAAGCCAGAAATTAGATATCTTCTCATTCCCATGGGTCTTTGCTACAAAAGCTTTCTGAGGAAGACAATATATTCATCAAATATGAGATACCACAGCTCATTGGGCAACATCAGTTTTTCCAATAATAGAGTCACACCTTACAAAATATGATCTGTACCATGATTACTGGATTCAACCACTGCAAAAAGAAACACTTTAAACCTAACAATTACTTCATTGTTAAGGGTCTGTTGTCAGAGTTTCCATTTTGGTTCCTGTTTTCCTTCAAGCTATTTTTCACTCATTCAATAAAATGCTTGGGATGAAAAATGGAAAAATAGGTCCTCAGCCTTGAAGTGAATTTTTAATTCTTCTGCTTTGGTTATAAAGCCAGATTTTTGTCTTTGAAACATGCCAGGGAGGGTGAAAATAGCAATTCTTGGCATCATAAGGCAATTTTTGCTCCTTATTTTATTGTGCATAGGAAATATATGCTAGGCAATTGCCCAGCAACCATTACTACTTATTACAATGACTATGTTTTCTTTCAGAATATCCATATTGTTGCTGAAACAAGAACAGGGCTCAAGCTTCTGTCTTTAGAATGTCTGCTTTGATTTATTACAGCCCAACTCAAGTTGCTTCATTATATTATTAATGGAGAGTTCCTCTGATAGAAACATTGCTCTAAAAATGCTAGGTTGTTATCAAATCTATTACTTCTCAGTGGCTGGCAGTGAGTTTGCAGCACTGCTGAAATCTTCCCTGGGCTTAATTCTAGACAAACATCTTTCACAGTGAATGCAATGGGAGATCTTATTTGTGGCCATAAGCTAAGGCCTCCTGCAATATTAAAATGGAAGACTGTACTTTTCTCCTCTCATGGATCAAACTTACTGTTAATTGTGTTATCTTTTCCCCATCACTTTAAAGATACTCAAGTGAAAGCACAGGGCAGACCGTGACTGTGTCATTAGCCAATAGCTGGCTAACTCCCTAATAAAGCTTCTCTTTCTTGGGTCGGTCATTCCTTTTAGCAGAGTAAGTCAGGAAGGGATTGTTTCAGAAATGGATCCTGCTTAAGAAATCTCCAAGGACTATCACCAGTTTTCCCTTTCACTAACTTTGTGACAACTGGTGTGACAGTAAAAAGTTTAGGCAACCTGGACACCACAGTAAATATTAAGAATGAGAAACTTCCTTCACATATGACTGTCCAGGAGACAGTATTTGAGTCTGATTTTGAAGTAACTTTTAATGTAAAGACTTCTACTGTTTCAGAATATTTGGGCAATGTTCTGTGTGGAGAGCCCAGGGAAGTGGTGAGTTTGACAATACAGGCTCAGGGGAAGTCTGTTGCTCAGACCACAGCCTCACCTACCCTTAGGATAAAATAGGGCTTCATCTTTTGAGACACCTCTAAGACCGCCCAGGGGCAAGGTAGGGGATTAGTGTCTTTACGTGGAATAACTTATAATAAATATCATTTATCTTTGAGAGCAAACATAATAATGAATAAGGATATATATATTATTTATTTTTTGATTTCTAAAGTTAGCACTCATAATTTACTGATTTAGAAAATTATAGTGTCATTTTATTTTTATATTTATGTATTTATTTTTGAGACAGAGTCTCATTCTGTTGCCATAGGCTAGACTGCTGTGGTGTCATATCTCACAGCAAGCTCAAACTCCTGGGCCTAAGCAATCCTCTTGCCTGAGCCTCCCAAGTAGCTGGTACTACGGGCATGCCCCACCACACTCGGCTAATTGTTTCCATTTTGAGTTAGAGATGGGATCTCATGCTTGCTCAGACTGGTCTCAAAATCCTGAACTCAAGCAATCCACCCATCTTAGCCTTCCAGAGTTCTTAAGATTACAAGCATGAGCCACCATTCCCAGCCTATAATATCATTTTTAGCAAAGAAGCTTATTATATGGTACTTGAGTCTCAAATCTCTTAAAGATAAATCTTTGGTTTGGTTAAACCAAAATGATATTTTGGCTTAAAAACACAGAAAGAAAATTTTAGTATAGCCATTCACAAAAATACATAATGTGTTTTTTTAAAAGGTGACTTGTGAATGAAAATAACTTTATTCTTAGAGAGTGCCATAAAGCTGTCAAACATTAGCTCCTTAAAACATGGTGTTAGCATCTATGACTATCCCCACTTTCAATATTTTGGTATAAAATGTTGGTAAACATGAGAAAATAATTTACAAAACAGAAATATGCCAAGTCTTCTGATGTGGTCAGAAGTCTAGAAGACTTACAGCTCCTCAAAACTTAGTGTTCACCACCAACATGGCTGAGATGGCCTGGCCCCTTCACTTAAAACACATGTTGAAATGTTTTCAAATCAACAAGCACATATTTTTGCCTCAGTGATACACAGTGGATACGATGCAAAAAAACCCAGTTAGACTGTACATATTAATAGGTGATCAATAGTTAGTGCTTGATTTGTGCTTTTCTGGAAAATATAACTTTAATAAAAACAAGGTCACCTCACAAATATTGCAGCCTGGGACCAAGACTGGTGTACGCACTTACCCACCATTTAATTCTCTAGCAAATGACTTTGGTTTCATGTCATAAAGCTAATATTGGAACCCAAAATTTCACCAAGAAGAAACAATGTCCAAGAAAATTGTAATAAAATCTGTTGTGTTTTCAGAGCTTTTGTTTTTAAGATATATCTTGAGTGAATGTAGAAAAACAAAGAAAAAGAAAATCAAGTACGAAAATATAATTCCTTTCTCTTTTTCTCTCATTCCAGAGGTTGCGGAAGACTAGAAGATAGCTTCAGTGACTTGAGGACGGAGATAAAAGCCAAAAGGAAACCACTGAAAAAGGACAAAGCTGGGCTGAAAATAATGTCCCAGAGAAATAGAATGTGTGTGGAGTCTCCCAGTAGCTTCCTTGAGATATTTCTTAATTATAAAGGGAAAAGCAGTAACTTTGCAGTGCAGAAACCTTTCAGGTCTCACCTTAGCCCAGTGATCCTGGTTAAGTCAGCAAGATGAGATCTTCCCAGAATCACGGACCCGGTGATAGCCGGCCCTGAGGAAGCACTGCCTCATGTGCTTCACTTCACTCGAATCGTGAGAAAACAGCAGACCAAGCCCCAAAGTGCAACGTTCTACAAAACAACTGACCAGCACTCTTCAAAAGTGAAAAAGTCACCGAAGAAAGGCAGAGACTGAGGGACTAACACAGACTGTGGTGACAACTACATGTAAATACGCAGTTCCAGCCGGAAATCCCGACACAGAAAAACAGCCCTGGTGGAAAAACTGGTGAAATTTCAAAAAACACTGCAGTTTAATTAGTGGTACAGTACCGATGTCAATATCCTGGTTTGATCAGTGTACTGCGGTTATGTGAGATGTTGATATTTAGGGAAGCCGAGTTAAGGGTATAAGGGAATCCTTTGTATTACTTTTAAAACTTTTCCGTAAGTTTGGAATTATTTCAAAATAGAAAGTTACAATCAGTTCTTGGGTAAAACAGTGATTTTTTTGGATGCTAAGATTTCCTTTTCATATTAGAACGATGAATTTAGACCTCTTCAGAGAACCTTCCTAAATCATAGCTAAGTCTACTCCTTCGCCTCCTATGACGTTAGAGTGTTGAAGAGGCATGAGTCTCTAATTTTCTAGGAATAATTTTCAATGCTGAGAACTGAGTCAATGATAAGTTCTTTCATGGCCTAAAGGCAGCTGAACTGTGGGAAAAGACAAAATATCAAAAAAAAGAGTACAGAAATGAACAGTTTTACCCTTTCTTCTTCATCGCCTTTTCTAGAATTTTCTCGTGCGTTGACTTCTCTTTGTCATACTGCGCCACGATCTTGTCAACTTGCGTGCAGTGTAACTTCTGCATGGTACTGTGCTCCTGAGAGAAGGATTTGCAGCTATGAGCTGGGCTTTCAGCACAGCTGATACAATTTATACCATGTTGGACTGGCACAATTTTCTCCTGTTTTCCCAGAGTTTTCATTTGGAAAGACAGGGAGTAATTCAGTCTGAGAGCTATATAGACTTTCCACCTCCTCTCCAACCCAAGAGTTTCTTGTTCAAGGGCATTTCCAACAAAGGAGTTGCCAGCCTCAGTCAAATGAACACTCCCACCCCAAAAGGCTTGCCACTTGGCAGTGCCAGTCATCTCAAGGACCTTTCTCCTATGCATCACCATAGATTTTTCCACTCATTTATCTTTAATCTGCTGTCGGAAACACTAATTAGTCCTTTTCATACATTGGTCTTAAACACCAAGTTCAGCCACCATATTTCTTTCCTTTTATATGCTAAATATAACTATTCTTCATGTTGCATGGTTTCTGGAAACCTGGCATATTTTGGAATGTTTTGGATACCATTGTTCCATAATGAGAACGACCACAGTGACTGTCACCACCCCATCACCTGATGCTTTCACTGCCCTCTTTGTCTAGATGCACTCGTTAGCACGACAGAATGTTCAAGAGCTCTGGACTTCAGTTTAACAGATACTTGAAATATTTTCCCATCCACTTCATTTAATCACTAAAATCAGGGCTGTGGCACTTTGATAATAAGCATTTCAGGATAAACATGATTTCCTCCTGAATCATGAGAGAGGCATTTGGTTCTAGCCAGCGACTTATATGAAATCAGATTTCTTCAGCTGCTCAGCTTCCCAGATGCAGAGGAAATCAGCGCCATCAGTAACATGCCACTCTAAATGGTACCTGATGTTAAAGTCAGTCTTTTTTTTTTTTTTTTTGAGACAGAGCCTCAAGCTATTGCCCTGGGTAGAATGCCGTGGCATCACAGTTCACAGCAACCTCCAACTCCTGGGCTCAAGCGATTCTCCTGCCTCTGTCTCCCAACTAGCTAGGATTACAGGCACCCGACACAATGCCCAGCTATTTTTTGGTTGCAGCCATCATTGTTGTTTGGCGGGCCAGGCTGGATTTGAACCTGCCAGTTCAGGAGTACGTGGCTGGTGCCTTAGCTGCTTGAGCCACAGGCACCAAGCCTAAAGCCAGTCTTACTCTTGAGAAACTTAGGGTACTAGGATTGTATTTGCAAAAGGAATTTGGTACGTGTTGTTCAAATTATAGAACCATGCTCATAGTCATATTTCCTTTCACTTATTAAAAAAAAATGACAATTTAAAAATGAATTTATTTTCTCCCTAAGTAGGCTTCACTTCAAGTAAGTCTAATTTATAAACTTCTTTAGAAGAGTTCATAAAATATAGGCAGGGAAGAGATTTCTAACTTTTTACTAAGACTTCATTAATTTCCCAGCTCTGTTAAGTGAGACTTATTTATTTGCCCAGGAACTTGATCTATGGTTTGTTTATCCACAAATCCTTCAGAAACACACTCATGCCAAGGCCTCAGCTTTCTCATCTTGGGAGAGAGAGTAGAGGAGAGTGATGCCAGGTGGGAGGTTTCCCCTAACAGGGAACCAAAAATGAGCACAAAGGTGATGTTATTTATCTTGTGAATTTGGAAGAAATTATATTTAACAATGTCTTGCTTAATCTGTGGTTAGAACACCCCATAAAATGTATCCGTATTACTACTGTGGCACTGGGTTTAGGACATGAGCTCCTTGGTGCTAAGACAAGTCACTTACCCTCTCAGAGCTGTCCATCTTTATAACTGGGATACTGACACTTCATATAGTTGTTAGAATTAAAAGTAAATCTAATATATATCATATTTCAAATGTCTATTACATACCTTATTCAAAACATAGTGACATACTAACTTATTTAAACTATTCAATATACAGAAAAGTGATTTGGGATAAATGACATCAATCAGATTAAGTACATCAATAAATCTTTCCTCCACATTTAATTTACTACTCCAGGAATTGGGTAACATTATGATGTACCCTTGAATTTATTCAACTACTCTTGTAATGTTTAGGAGCTAAAAAACCCTACAAAAATGCCCTACTCCTAGGTATCTTTCTAAGATGACTTCTAAAATTTAGAAATCATGCTTGGTTAGCACATGTGGTAATTTTCCTGGGCAAATAAATAAGGGGTGTTCTCCAAATCTCATAGGATATCAGAGGTGCCACATTCCTATTTATCTTGCAAATATCATTGAAAGGAGGGTGAGGAGGATTGTTTAAGGATTTTAATGAAGCACAGGAAAAATAGAGGCTTTGAAAGTAGACAGACACAGACTATTTCCTAAGAAAATATTCTGGTGAATTTTATTAACCTGTTAAGATATGAAGAATGTTTGTAGCATAAATCTGTTAAGGACAGGTTCTATGTGACATGCTTTGGAAGGGGAGGGCAAGTCTCTGCTCACCAGTATAGGGCACAAAGCCTGATACAAACCAGATGCTTAATAAATATTTCTTCTTCTGTGAATAAAAAGTTAGCCTGGGAAAGCAGCAAGAAGATTCTAGGCAGCGCCTGTGGCTCAGTGGGTAGGGCTCCGACCCCATATACCAAGGGCGGTGGGTTCAAACCTGGCGCTGGCCAAACTGCAAAAAAAAAAAAAAATAGCCAGGTGTTGTGGCGGGCGCCTGTAGTCCCGGCTACTCGGGAGGCTGAGGCAAGAGAACCGTCTAAGCCCAGGAGTTGGAGGTTGCTGTGAGCTGTGTGATGCCACGGCACTCTACGGAGGGTGACAAAGTGAGACTCTGTCTCTAGAAAAAAAAAAAAAAAAGAAGAAGACTCGGATTCTGGTCCCAGCTTAGTCAATAATTAGTAACGTGGTCTTGTGTAACACAGAAAGACCTTTTCAGGTCTCAAGTTTCCTAGTGGAAAAGTGAGACAAGCACCTTTGCCTAACCTCATTCATGGGTTGCTTATGAGTTGTAAGGTTACCCAATGTATGCAGAAATACTTGAAAAATTAAAAGCAATTTGAATTAAAATGATTACAGTTAGTATAAGTAACATAATCCTGAAAAATTGTCTCTGTGTTCCTGCTCAAAACTCCATTCCTGTGAGGTAGGATAATCAGGATAATTTGGTTCCCAGATGCCATTTCTTTCAGAAGTAAACAGGGATCCTAATTATTAATGCTAATCTCCTAGTGAATCCGATCAAGCCTCAGCTTCCTGTGATAAAATGACAGGGCCGGAAAATGATCTCTAAGTTCATGTTAGCTCAAAAAGGAAAAGACTATCGTTGATGTTATTCTTTGAGTCCTTAATTAAATCACAAGACCATGGATTAAATCACGGGACACTATGGAATAGACATACATCTTTTCATTCCCTCTCAGGCCAAAGAGTACCAAAATTAAATATGTACATTTAAAGTCAATTTTAATTGATGTATCTGGGGAAAACGTATAACTTTTAGCAGAATCTGTTTGTTTCTTATCTAAGCTAAGAGTAGATTCAGCTTCTTTTCAGAAAAACTGCTGCTGGGATTCATTCCTGCAACTGATGTGATGATTCATTCCTGTGACTGATGATGGCACTATGGATAATGCTGAAAAATCTGAGTATATCATGTTTTCTCAGCATGTAACCTGGAGATTACTAATCGGCTACGCTCACTCTGTGGGTGGCTACTGAATCCTTGCTCCTTCCTACTGCATAACAGACTTATAGATCTGATCTCAAGGTCTGACCATGAATTACAGCTGATGGGCTTAACAGCAGTCCTGGTGTGAACAGCTAAATTGCTTGCACAGAGAAGAGCACATTTTCCCTTAGTCGTTTACTGAAATGTTGGAGTTCAGTAGCTTCTCGGGCATTTTATTTGACTCATTTAACATTGATGTTTCAAACTGGTGGCCCAAGGGCTGCATCCAACCTGCAGATACAGTTTTTAGTTCTTCATTTTCTTTCTTTTTGTTTTGTTTTTGGCTTGCATGGTTTCAGTAGAGATTGAATTAGAGGCAACTTTTAAATTCTTACTCAGTCAGGGAATTCATCTAAGATTTTAGGTTTTATACCCCTCCTTTAGAGAACACAGTTGGCCCATCTCCTCTCAAGGCACCAGTGATGGGAACTGAGTCTGACGTGGCCTCTGGGCTGAGTATGAATGCTCTGTTTTTCTGGAGTCAATACCTGGTCTTGGCCTTTCAGTTATTTCCTGCTTGGTCTCTTATGGCATTTGAATTGTAATTCTTCTTCTAACATGTTACTGGGGATATTTATCCAACTTTGGGGTTTTTTTTTGTTTGAGACAGAGTCTCACTATGTTGCCCTTGGTAGAGTGTGGTGGATCCCAGCTCACAGCAACCTCAAACTCTTGGGCTTAAGCAATCCTCTTGCCTCAGCCTTCCAAGTAGCTAGGACTACCGGTGCCTGCCACAGTGCCTGGCTATTTTTTTTAGAGACAAGGTCTCGCTCTGGGCTCAGGCTGGTCTTGCACTCCTGAGCTCAGGCAATCTACCTGCCTGGGCCTCCCAGAGTGCTAGGATTAGACAGAGTCTCGCTCTTGGTAGAGTACTGTGGCATCATAGCTCACAGAAACCTCAAATTCTTGGGCTCAAGTGATCCTCCTGCCTCAGTTTCCCAAATAGCTGAGACTACAGGTGCCTGTAACAAAGCCTGGCTAATTGTTGTATTTTTAGTAAAAACGGTGGTCTTGCTCTGGCTCGGGCTGGTCTCAAACTCCTGAACTCAGGCAACCCGTTCTCCTTGGCCTCCCAGAGTGCTAGGGTTACAGGTGGGAGCCACATGCCTCACCCTATTTATCCAGCTTTGGGTGTTACTATTTTTTTTTCCATTCTAATGGAACAGCTGAACCACACTGGACAGCGGCAAAGCATATGCCTTTCTCTTTAGGAAAGTAACCCCAGCTCCGGACCTTGGAGTCACATGTGAGGGTAGGATTCCTGCTGCCTAGTTCTGCCTTTCTGAGCCTCATCTAATGGACACTTGAAAACCATTCTCCTAGTTTCCATTTCAAATTGAAGAGATTGTTCTAGAAAGTGAGAGACAAGTAAAACCCTGCCTGCCAGCTGCATCCCGGAGGCAAAAGCAATTAACCACTCCATTTTTAAAAAACTAGGCTTTTAATGAGCATCTTGGTCTCATTACCCTGGTCTTGTCTTCTCAGTATCCTAACGGCAGATTACTCACCTATTTCTATGGCTCTTTTGAAAACAAAAAATCCTCATATCCATACCACTATTCTGTTACTATACTGTAGCTTAAAGCTTAGAAATACGCTCTCTTTTGGAGAGAATCTATTTATTTCTGAACTCCCTGGGATTTATTTAGTTAATGGATTCATTGTTTCCCTTTAAGTCTGAGAAACAGAATTATTTATCTAAGCTGATATGTAACAGAGGAGATCTTCCTACAGTTACTGAATACACAAAATAAGTACTAGTTTCTGCTCTTAGCTACCAAGGGCCAAGGTTGGGCCATGGACATGGTAGGGGTGAGGGTGCAGTCCAGGCTGTCCTCTCTCCTCCATAGGTAATTGCATAACCCAAGGCCTTAGGGCATTAAACCTTAGCCTCATCTTTGATAGTTTCAAACTTACTATAAAACAGTTGTAGACTTTCTTTCATAGACATACGGGTGAATTTATTCTCACTACTTCTTGACAATAAGGTACAAGTTCTGTTTCTCTAAGCAGGCCTAATAGGCCTCTTGCAAGCAATCAGTAGGGTTTCCACTAAAGCATTGAGGGATAGAAAAGAATGCTAAGTAATGTTCCTGAAGGAACAGTTCACAAAATCAATTGTGCATAGGAGAGAAGCTTATTTTAAAATACAGGGTTGCCCTAAAGTCTATTTTAAATTGCACATGAACTTTATTGCCACTCTGTACATTTCCTACACCCTCTGCTTAGAGACTTACAACTAAGTCTCAGGTGGCTGCAGGAAGACAAATTTTTATGAAGCCTCCAGTTCTTGGCCCAGTTCTTGGCCCCATGATCATGTGCTGAAAAACCAATTCTCAAGGAACCTGTGACATTTGTGCCCTGACAGACTTATGTTGCTCTTAAAAACGTGTTAGTGAGACGATCAAGAAAAAGATGTGAAGAGAGAAAAAAATTTAGTGTGAGTAAAGTCAGAGGCAGTTGAATATGGTGATTAAAAGCTTATGTTCTCAAGTCTGAGTGAATTTGGTACAAATCCTGGATCCATCATTTAAATACCAGGAATTTAGTCAGGCTATATTTCTTTTAAGTATAAATGATCTTACCTATCAAAAGATTGGTAGACTGTTTGCAAAAATGGCCACAATTACTTCATTTTCTTAATCCACTTCAATTTCTCATGTGACCTTTGTCACCTGTCAAGAGATAAAAGTTCTCATCTCTCGAATCTAGGCCAGATTTATGACCTACTTTAGCCAATTGAATGATGCAGAAGTGATGGGGTGCTGGTTCTGAGCTGTAGCACCAAGAAACTTTGCATGATCTGATTGGTCTCTTGGGACCCTTTCCAAGTGAACCAGCCTGGACTGGGCTGCTAGACAAGAGACTGCATAAAACAGAGAGAAAGTAGGTCAGCAGAGGCCTTTCTAAATCAGCCAGCCTCCATCTACCTTCTACCTGCCAAACCAGCAGTGACCACAGATGCATGAGTGAATACAGAAGAGACCGGAAGAATCATCCCCCTAAACCCAGCCATACTGCAGACCCGCCAGACCGTGAACTAAATAAATGGTTGCTGGTTTATGTCACTATATTTCAGGGTGGTTTGCAAAAGCTAGCTGATACAACTTAATATAATTATAGTACTCCTTTGTATAATTGTTACAGGAATGCTGAAGAATAAGTGCTTAAGTAGCCATCAATATGTATAATCTAGTATCAGCATTTCAAGGCAGAAAGTAAAAATATATATACACATTCTTCACTTTAGAAGTTGGCTCAGATAAAATAGTAGAAAATAGTAAGGAAATATTATAGACTAAAAGATTATAGAATGCTTATAGACATGAAGGTCTAATTATTAGATAATACATAATTTACAAAGCATTTGGACTATTACAATAGATAAAAAGCTTTTTAAATAAAAATAGACAATGAGGTGAGTTATGAAGGACATGGGTATTACAAGTAGGCAAATAGTGTTAATAACTAACATCAGTTAGTTATATTACTCTGGGAAAGGGACTCCCCTCCCTAAATTTTATTTTATTCATGTCTAAAGTGTGGAGAATATTATTTAAGTTTCATGGATATTGTGAGGACTTGAAAATGTACACAAAATGTGCCACACAAAAGTGGCAGTAAGAAAAAGTTCACCTAATAAAAAGACTCTAGCATGCAGATTTCATAAATTATACTGCCAAAACAGACTGAATAAAAAAGTGAGGCCCCTGCACATTTAATGTGGAAAGGGAATTCATTCATGAGCTTATATTCACACACTTGTGACTCAGACTTCAGAAGTACCTGAGGATAAGAAAAACAGCAGCAAAAGGCATTCCCCTGCTCAGAAAAGTTTCTGAAAAGCATTCTGAAAAACAGCAGGGAAGTATGGCAGTCCCCAGGTCAGGAACGAGATAGTAGGTTTGCTCTTACATTGAGTATGTATGTAAGTTCGAACAGGTACATTTTACTAATTACCTGGAATAGCCCCTGTCCGTAAGTTCGAGTTGTATGCAAGTCAGATGTTCGTAACTTGGGGTCTGTCTGTTTTCATATTTTCTTTTCTTTTTTTTTAAGTCACAAAATAATCATTTATATAGCAAGTAACTGATTATAGAATAATATTGCGGTGACTCTAACTTAGTTATAAACTGCCTCTATTCTGCTGCTACCTATGAATGAAACTACCTGGTTAATAGAAGGGATCCCTTAGGAACTGAAACTTCCCATACAAACTGTACTGCTATGTCTCTAGATATGTTTTCATATTTTCTTATGGCAATTTAGCTGCATGACTTGTTGACCTAAGGAATTTTGAAGGCTAATATTTCTAGAAAAATGCCCACTAAAGCTGTTATGAAAGTGCACCCAAATTCAGAAGGTCAGATTTGGGGAGATGTAAAATATTCTTTTAGGTACTACTATAATGTGGAGCTCCAAGAAGCCTGAGATTATTTCCTTACAAATGAAGGCAACTTAAGACTCCTTTATCCCTATGGGACTTAACTGATCATTGAATGATATGAATATTTATTTCCCTGCCGACCAGAGAGGACCCTGAAGGCATGAAGCCCAAGGCATCATGAGTGGGAAAAAAACCCTGACTAAACCCACCTTTCAACCTGTCCTACAGAAAACTAATTTCTGATCGAAGTGGACAGATCTGTGAACGGATGGAAGTCATTTTGGACTATTTGAGGGCAAAGGTTTAGACAAAGGAGTGAACAGACAACTCTGCTCTGTGTGCTGAGTTTTAAAACTGAGTAGCATCCTTCTGCACTAATTTCTGATTTCAAGATTGAGTTGAAATCTAAACCTGACTGGTTCAGGTAACTAGTGTACACAGGCTGTCCAGTGTGGATGGTGATTTTTTCTTAATGCCTATGTGCTTACTCAGTGTCCATTTTTTTACTTAGTGAAGCATTCAACATCCTGTTTAGGACAAAGCAGCAAGAGCTCTGAATTCAGATGATTTAGGTACAATCAACGGCTTTGTTCTTCCTAAATCTGGGGCATCAAATTGCTTAATCTCAATGATCCTTAATTCCCTCTTGTGTAAAGGGGAGACTTAAACAGAATGTACCTTCCAGAGTAGGCAGTGTTAAAAACATTGACATGAGACAGTTCATGTAAAGTGCTGAACACAGCACCTGGAAATTACTCAGCATGCAAAAATTCGAGCTGGTATTATTGTTGCTATATTATTATTATCAGTCACAGCATATTTCCTGGTCACGCCTCAAGAAAATATTAAATGAGACCAAAACATTTAAGTTTCCAAGTAGCCCCAAGGCTGCTGAGGTGCTGTTCAAGGACAGAGATACAATTTAAATGCAAGAAAAATCTGTTAGATAATACCATGGCATATGGGAACCAACTCCATTCCTAATAATTAGTCATTTAAGTTGTATTCTCTCTGATTTCCTTTTCTCTCTTTTTCTGTTGCCTTTCCATATTCCAGCTTGTTGTCAATGACCAAGAAAATTTAAATTACCCTACTTTAAATAGCTCTGTCTCCAATAGCCTCACTGGGCAATGTAAGAAATTTCCAGTGAGTGGAATTACTCATGAAGCTTAGGAACAGACACTCTTTGAAGTGACCTCTGTATCAGCAAATCCATTGAGCCATCAGTTCAAAAACACAGGAAACATTACTAGGCCAAGACGAGCCCCAATTTGTCAAAGGAGCACAAACTCTTATGAAAAGAACGATGGGGCCCAAGACCTGGATCTTAATACCTGGAGTGATTCAAAGGTGCATCACTCAGGCTCAGCTCTGAAGGACATGTCCTGATTTGAGGCTTGGGTCAGAGTATAAAGAAGCAGGAATAAAAGTTTAGTTTATGGGAACTCGGAAGTTGTTTCACACTAAGAAAGTAAGCATCCCTCATTCTTACTGCTTTTAATGGAAGAGGACACATATTAACGTAAGAGTAGGAGCAGCAGCAGTTGTTATTATTCATCTCAGGAAGGAAAGAGAGCCTGCCTTTTTCTTCTTTCTCCATGAGGGAAATCGGGAAGGATGGATCCTGTTTAGGGCTGTGAAGCTTTCCAACCTACAGGAGAATTTCTGGGGCCATCTCCTGCTGTTCTCTTAAATTTGCAACTAACTCTTATAATTTCTCACAATCACTGCCCAAAAGACCTCTTCTAATGGGCAAAAGGAAAAACAAATATATCTCAGAAGTAGGCCACTGAGTAGGGTTTACATAATGGGGAAAAAGTGAGACGTGTTTCTCTATAAGTTGCTGAGTGGGAAGTTCAGAGCTTGCTAGTATCGGCCTCCTTGCACCATGTGGGGCAAACCATTTGGCAGTGACCCAAGGAATGTAGGTAGCTAGTGGCTAAAATTGTGAGCTAGTCTTCAATAGTCAGGCTGTAGCTCAGTGTTTTATTATTATTAGTGGAATAATTTTTAAATAGATAAAGTTTTGTTATACTTTTGAAATAACCGTTAGAAATGCAGACTCTGAATCAGTGACCACCACTCCAGAATCGATTCTATATTTTAATTTAATTGCTAACTAGTTACAAAGAAGGTACTGTTTTCAAGTTGGCCAGGATGAGTTCTAAGTTACTCATGTTTTTGGCATGAATGATTCTTTGATACATAATATCAAATAGTAGCATTTTATACTACACTGTACCTTTGCATGCTTCTTCTTTAAAGAATTTAGCTCCTTCTGTTGTTTCTTTAAATGTTTCAAGTAAGCCTGTGGGGAAATAAAGAGAATTCTTTTTGTAGTCACTGTGATTATACTTGGTGAGAAACAAAAATACATTAGTATCATCACTGTGTGTCATACAAGAGCACCTGCACAGTGATCAAGCAATTTTACCTTCATCTGCTTTAAATCTTCTATCCTCACTTGAGGGATAAGTTCAATACCTAAAAAAAAAAAAAAAAGAAAAAGAAAAATGAGGTCACGGTGTATACTAAAAGCTAGAGAGAATACCTGATAATATAAAATTCACATTTTGAAATCTCATCTAGAGACTTGGAAGCAGGTTTACATGTGATGTAACAGGTGTAAATATCTTAAGTTCCTATTACAAAGTTCTAGTTCCATTAACTAGACAACAGAAATGCTTCTTATCTTAGATCAGGGTTTCCTTACTTGGGTGAGAAGGGGATTCAAGTACAGATGATTTCCTGAGGGCAGACTCTTGGGAGAAACCCCTAAGAGAAGCAGGATAGAGCAGAGGAGGAAGGGAGGATGGGTATCTTTTTTTTTTTTTTTTTTTTTTTTGGCCAGGGCTGGGTTTGAACCCACCACCTCCGGGATATGGCACCGGCGCCCTACCCCTTTGAGCCATAGGCACCACCCCAAGGGTGGGTATCTTGCTGAAATCCAGCCTCAACCTGATCCTACAGGGAGCTCTTTACTATAAATGGTGCTGGTGAGCTGTTCTACCTGGCTCAAAGGAATCTGGGCTTTTGTAACCCTGGTTGAGTGGGCTGAGGGCTTCAGAGTTTTTATAAAACCTTCTAGGTATTTCCGGGTAAGGGAACTCCCCTGATCTCAGGGCAATTCTCTGAAGGAGTAACTCTAATTGCCAATCAGCCAAAACTTGGGACCTGGGAAATAAAGCAGTAATGCCGTAAAGAGGATCTGATGAAGCACAACAACACCTATTAGTTACTGTCATCCTTGTACTTTAGGGCATATCCTAAAGTACTGATTCTCAACTCTACTCTCACCTTAATTATCAAAGAACAACATATACTTTTTAGCTTTACCAAATTTAACCTTAGCATTTAAGCAAGTTGTCACGGAGCACAGCAATGCCTTTGACACACAAGAAATGAGGAAATCAAACTGTTACATAACAGGATGCTTCCAGGAGGACTGGAGTGATACACTAAGTCATCTTGCTATCTGAGCGATGCTGGGTCAGGTGTCGTCATGGCAAACACAGTTGGAGAAGAATCCCCAAACAGGTTTTGTCTGACTGCAGATTTTTATCTTAAGCAAACAAAATGAATGCACATTCTATACTATAATTGATTTCCATTTGAATCTGAAAGGCTAGATATCATATATTCAAGAAAGACAGGCATCAAGTCTCAGGTTTTTCAGTTTCATTCATTTTCAGATTTGCACATTGAATGTGAGGGCAGTAAGATCGCAGGAGAGTCTCGGCTGGGAGAAATCAGCAGTGTGATCTGTAACATGTTATCATGGGAGTGGGAGATGCCCGTGGGCTTCTCTGATCTCCTAAGTATGATGTCACAAGCTACCTCCCTGGTGACTGACAGGCAGTGGAAGGCAGGGGAGTGAATCCTGGTACAGCTAAGAGCTCTCTCTCTTTGGGTCTCAGCTCTCTTGTCTGTAAAATAAACATACGGAATTTGGGGAGCACACGAGGTCCTCCAAGAGTGAGCAAATAGGAAGAGTTTGACTCAGTTTGATGAGACTTTTTTTAAAATCTTGGTTCAACTAAATCTTGAAATCAGAAATTAGTAAGTCAGTCACCTGACTTTGCTTTTTTTTCTTTACATGAGCCACTATGCCTGGCTAGTTTTTCTATTTTCAATAGAGACAGGGTCTCACTCTTGCTCAGGCTGGTCTCAAACTCCTGAGCTCAAGTAATCCACCCACCTTGGCCTCCCAAAGTGCTGAGATTATAGATGGGAGCCACTGTGCCCAGACTAGTTTTGCATTCTTGGAGAGAGACACAAATAACTTGTAAACAGTTTGGTTCTCATAAGTGATTTCATTAGGAAAAAAGCCCGCACTCTACAGAACGGGAATTGGCACTTGCATTTCCATTTATGTGGTTAGAAGACTTGGCTAATAGAACTTTTTAAAATAATGGGAATATTCCATATGTGAACTGTCCTATCAATAGCTATAGCTACATGTGGCTTTTGAGCACTTGCATGTGGCTGATATGAATAAGGAACTCAAGGTTTTATTTTTAATTTTAAATTAAAATAAATAACTTAGAATAGCCACATGTGGCCAGTGGCTACTACAGTGGCCAATGAAGCTTTTCAGGCTTCTCTGATATGAAGTAGGTTAAGCAGCACAAATTGGGCTCCAAAGATCCTGGCTACTTGAAATTTCACTACATAAAGTTTTTGTGCTTATCAACATAGCTCCTGGGGCAGCCCGTGTGGCTCAGTGAGTAGGGTGCCAGCCCCATATACGGTGGGTGGCGGGTTCGAACCTGGCCCTGGCCAAACTGCAACAACAACAACAAAAAAATAGCCAGGCGTTGTGGCAAGTGCCTGTAGTCTCGGCTACTCAGGAGGCTGGGGCAAAAGAATCGCCTAAGCCAAATAGCTGGAGGTTGCTGAGAGCTGTGATGCCATGGCACTCTACTGAGGTTGACAAAGTGAGACTCTGTCTCAAAAATAATAATAATAATAATAATAATAATAATAATAATAATAATAACTCCTTAAAAATAACTTGTTTTCTCTCGTTCCCTTAATTGGAGGTTAACCAGGACCTGAGTTTTTGTTTCAATCCTCTCTCATCATAGGTAGAGACTATTTCTTAACCCCTTGAATTTGAGTTTTCTTTGTGACTTATACTATGGCCAATGGAACACAGTAGAGACTGAAAAAAGGAGTACTTATGAATAAGTTTGCTTAGGTGTCTGGAAGATGGGAGACTACTTCCCAAATGAAGACACATAAGTAATCCAATATCAAGCTTCCAATCATCCTACCAGCTGATCACAAATGCACCAGCAAAACTCAGAGATCAGACGAGCCAGCTCAGACCAACCAATCTCATGAAGCATGATCTCAGTAAATGATGGTTGTTTCAAGTTACTGAAATTTGAGGTCATTTTTTACGCAGCATAAGCTAAATGATGCACTGTCAGAATTCTTACTTTCCATCCTGAAACTTCCCACTTAATCCCTTCCACTGTTATTCATGAATCAGCCATATACTTCCAAAGAAAAGAAACTACTAGATCTTTACAAGGTATAGATTCAGGGACACATTGGTGATGAGGTGTGGTCTTGCCTGTAATACAATTCGGTTCTCTAGTTGTTAACACTCTATACACATAATGTGTTAAGTGTTATAATAGAGGCATGACTACCCTAATTCTTAACTGGCTCTTAGCACACCCACTTTCAGTGAGTTCTTCAGCCAAGACTGTATTAGTCTTCTTAAAATACTCCTTTGATCATCACTTCCCATTGTCTTCCCAGGTTGATCCCTGAATCTTTCCCAGAGCAGAAAAAGTGAACTCCTTACCACTAGCTCTTGGCATTCCCATGCCCTTTCCCTACCTGTAGGTTGCTTCTTACTCTGTTTCCTGGCTTGCCTCTTCTGCTGCCTCTTCCTCTTGTTCAAGTCACACCAAGTTTCTAGGCCCAGCTGAAAGGGCATCTCATCTGTGCCTCATCTATGGGACCCTTGCTGAAAGGGACGCCCTCTCCCTTCCTGTTTCTCAGCCCTCAATATACATTGCTCGGGCTGGCTACGTGGGGAAGCCTGTCCTGTCTTACCCCTGTAGTCACGTGAGGTCCCTGAAGCTGTGTCGACACTTCTTGTAGAATCCAGTACTGTGACTTAGGATTTTAAGTCTCCCGAGTACAATGTCAAAATGAAACCGCATGTAGACCTTTCTCAAGGCATGTTTTGAAAAAACTAGAGTGGAAGTGATGATCACCTGTCTCCTTAAAATGCAGCCTTATTTAGAACCAGAGGTGACGCACTTCTAGTCACATGCACAGTTCCCTCTGGAACTAGGATCACTTTTGTCCTCTATAAGCTGGTTACATGACATCATTTTTTTCTTAGGTCACTTAATGCACTATAATTACTAATGTCTTTTTGTACTAGTGAGTGTGATACAAGAACGCTAAACACAAGGTCTCCCATTTTCTACTGCCTCTCTCTGAGTGGTTAATGTTCATAATAACCAGGTTGGTATTGAACACCCAAAGTCTAGATTATTACCTTGCTCTGTATTCTCTCTACGGAAGAACAAACAGCTGCAGGCCAAGTACAAATTGGATTACTTTTGTGCAGTCTCATTTTCTAATTTATTTCACAACAATCAATGCACACTTTGTTTCCTGCTAAATTACTATGCTGCTCTGGTTTGGAGAAACCTGTCATTTCTTACCTTCAATTGCAGCACAGTGTGTACTTAAGTGTATGAACAACTTGGTTTCTTCATACTGAGGACACTCCATTAACATGTAAATGGGAACTGTATATACTATACTGAGTAAAAAACCATGAGGGAAAGAGAAGTTCTTATTAATGTAAGAAGAATGAGCTTAGTAAACGATCAAGGAGGATATTTAAAATATTTAACCACCAGTGTGGGATGAGTGTCTTCCAATCAATGGATGCCTGGATGTTACAATGGAAGCCAATTACAAATAATTTGTATAGCTGTTTCCCTATACACAGGCACAAGGTGCATAATTCTTTGTGGTGTCACCTCTTATAATCTTTTGTTTCATTCATAGGTAAACACATTTAAATACTCATAGATAATTTTTACAAATAAATAATCATGGGCACTAAATATCTACATGTGGCAGGAAATTATCAGTAAGGGATTTTCATGACTTTGTTGGTTCATGTCCAAACAAGTAGCTATGGCAGTTTCTGGAAGAGAGTGGGATGAGTTAGCTAACATCAATATGTACAAGGTTTTTCCATAAGGGACACCAAATTTGAATATTTCCTATAACTATGGATACTGTAGCCCAGATAACTAAGGTGGGTGCAGGATATCTAGCAGATGAAACACAAATATCGATTCCCTATTATGAGATCAAGAAAATCAAGCAGTTTGTCCAATCTATAAGAAAACGAGCTGCTCTTGAGCTTTACAGGGCAATGAAAATTGGAAGAAATAGTGGTTTGAAATACCTTAATAAAAGACTCTTGAGAAAGGGGCCAAGTTTTCCAGAACAGAAAAGGAGTGCCACAACTCTCCCTCACCTTTCTTGGCTTCCACGCCAGAAGCCAGGGCGGCCGTAGTGGTTGGTCTGAGCTCGGAGCTACTCTGAGGGGTCACGCTGGCTTTGGCAGTATTGGCTTTTCCTTTCTTGTCATTCTTGGAAGTGTCACTGGGCACATCGGCTATGTCACTCTGGAACAGGAATATTTATCTTGACCCAAAAGCATGCCACTCACGTCCTTTATTTTACAGAATTCAGCCTGTACCACTCAATTTTCCCCATTTCCCCCTCCCAGATTTCTACCGTTTTAAAGGTTCTTTCCCTAGCAAGACTAAAGCAAAGATTTTGTGCGTTCCTTGGGCTTGGGGCAAAGAAGCAAGCCAAGGAAAGGAGATCTAACTCTTTGACAAGCAGAGAATACGCCTTCTTTCCCTAGCTACAGGAAAGATGCTACTTCCACTCCAAACGGAGGAGTTTGGTAAAGAGAACAAGAAAAAACAAAGAAATGAGCCAAATGTGCAACTGGAATAGAAGAATAGGAAGGGAAGGCTGGTATGGTAAGAAATAAAGAATCTTTAATAAATGCTATTTGCATGAATTCACTGACTAGGTAAGTTGGTCTTTCACAGCATCACAGAAACATCCTATAGAGTATAATGTGAGCATCCTTGTCTCAAATGCTTGGGACCAGAAATGTTTCAGATTTCTTCCTCTTTTTTTTATTTTTTATTTTTTTTGGATTTTGGAATATTTGCATATACATAATGAAATATTTTGGGGATAGGACCCACGTCTAAACATGAAATTCATTTATGTTTCATACACACCTTTTGCACACAGCCTGAAGATAATTTTATACAATATCTTACGAAGTTTTGTGTATGAAACAAAGTTTGTGCACATAGAATCATCAGACACCAAAGGTATTGCTAGCTCAGCTACCCATGTGGCATCATGTCTGTGCTCAAAAATTTTTCAGATTTGGGAGCATTTTGGATTTTGGATTTTTGGATTAGGGATGCTCAGCCCATATTTTACATATTCCTAAAAAGATTGTGAATGTTTTCCATTTTGCAGCTAATGGGGCAGTGGGCCCCAGATGTGAGTTAAGCCACTGGTGATGAAGTAGGTTTTCCTAAGAATGGTCACATTTTTTTTCTTTTTTTGCAGTTTTTTTTTTGGCCAGGGCTGGGTTTGAACCCGCCACCTCCAGTATATGGGGCCGGTCCCATACTCCTTGAGCCACAGGCACCCAATGGTCACATTTTTTAAAACATGTTTCCCTCTTGTAGACCCTCGAATCTATTGTTGAATTGAAAAGCTCAGTTTTAAAAATCCCCTATAAACCTGCAACATTCATTTGTTACTTTGTTTTGCTCCTGTAATCCCTGTTTGACAACTGAGCTTCCCCAACCCAACTGTCTGTAATCCGACCAGCCTACTCACAGTCTCTATGCCCATAGCTCGCATTTGGTCTGCTCTCTTTTCCGTAATTGAAAGAAATTTCTTTGGATCTGATAAAGCATCCACGATATCTGGAGGGGAAGAAAACCACTGAGTTGTTAATTGCCTGCTTGACTACAAATATCCATGAAAATTCAGCTAATAAACTCTTCATGATTCTGAACACCTGTTATACTTTCTGTTCATTCTCTTCTCCTAGGACATAAGACACGGTGAGGAAAACACAGCTAGTTGTAGAAAATAAGAAGTAAGTAAAGGCAAGAATCAAAGACCAGATGATTTCCCCATTTTTCTCTTTAGTTTTTCCCCAAATAAAGACAACAGAGTATGGGGAAAACCAAATGAACTGCCTTGGATTTCTTTTTTATTGTCTGTGACTTTCAGCAAGTTGATTAATGTCCTCAGCCCCAGTTTCTTCATCTGGAAACTAGGGTGGATACCACCTGCCCTGCAGGGTTATTGCCAGAATTCAATGAGATGATGAACATAAAAAGTATGTGACACGTAGTGGCTGCCAATGATACGAAGTTTTATTTTTCAATACAGAAGGCGAATGCACATTTAAAGCCAACTTTGGTCCCATGATGGGTAGATGGAAACAGCTCTCCAGTGTTTTTCAGTATAACTTGCTCTTAAAAAATAGTAAAATTTCAGTTTTTTACAACTTTGTTTGAAGAGTTCCAAGTACTTTTGGAGTTTCATAGAATTTTGCACAATTTACTAATCTTGTAGAGGGAACAATTATTCTTGTTAATTTAAAACGCTACAGAATTTAGACATTTTAAAAATCGTGTAAGTTCAGAAATTTTTTCTTAGCCGAATCGCCTTCCTAATTACATTCTTAAGATATCTTTACTCAGCGCATGGGCCATATAATTCTCTCCATTTAAATTTTTTCTTTTCCTTTTTATAATAGAAAATAACATATGCACATGATAAATATTCAAATACGTAACATAAAAAATTAAAACCTCATCTCTTAAACAACGACAACAACAACAACAACAAAAATAGCCGGGAGTTGTGGTGGGCGCCTGAAATCCCAGCTACTTGGGAGGCTGAGGCAAGAGAGTCGCTTAAGCCCAAGACTTTGAATTGGTGTGAGCTGTGACTCCACGGCACTCTACCAAGGGCGACATAGTGAGACTCTGTCTCAAAAACAAAACAAAACAAAACAAAACAACCCTTCTCTTGCCAACTCTATACCCAGAAGGTAACTAATGTTATCTATTTCTTATATCCTTTTAGATACTACTTAAAACTCCCAATGGGTTTATAGTTTTCCACATCATTCTACTTTTTTGTTCATATATCTTGGAAACACTTCCACATTGACAATATACATTTACTACATTAAATGTAAGGGCTGCTTAAATATTCCATTTTCCAAATGGTGATAATCTCTTTAACCAGTTCCCTATCAATAGAGAGGGACAGTCTTTCCAGTTCTTTGTTATTAAATATTGTTGTAGTGGACGTCCTTGAACACTTCATAGCATCACTTAGCATATGTACATAGGCTACATTCTTAGAAGTTCAAATGATGGGTAAGGGTATTTGTCCTAGAGCATTTATTGCCAAATCGCTCTTTACAGATGCTGCATCAATTTATTCTCCTAGTATATAAAGTCTGTTTTTAGTTATCACTTGTGCTTCCTAAGAACTCTTTGTTTCTCAATAGTACCTGTGGACAAATTTAGTTCTTAAATCTTGTTCAGGAAAAAAATACACACAGATAATTGTTTCTTGATATTCTAAGAATTTACTGATCTACTGTTAACACATTGTTATAAAAAATTTCAAGCATACACAATAGCAGAAACAAAAGTAAACAACCCCTCAGACTGAAGATAAAGACCCAACAATTATAAATTGTCCTATTTCCTTTCTCTATCCTTTCTCTCTCTCTCTTTCCTCTCTTCTGAACTATTTTAAGGCAAATTCCCTACATCCTAACATTTCATTCCTAATTACTTCTCTGTGCGTCTCTCAAAATGAAGGCATTTTCTTTTATTGATAGAACCAACCATCCTGCTACTGTATTCAACCAAACTGGCAGTGATTCCTCACTGGGACATAATGCACAGCTCATCTTATGTGCCCTACTTAGTTTCTTTTGCAAACCAAGATACAAAGTCACACTGTGTCCTTGATAGTTATGTCTCTGAAGTCAGTTTTATTCTAGATCAGTCTCTCTTGACTCTCTCTTCGTGTAAGTATACTTTGCTGGCTGTGCTATCTCAGGCATCACGTGGAGGACAGAAAGTCTGGTTGTTTCACTGGAGATGAGCTAACCAAGTTTCTGGAGTAGGTTCAATAGGAGGCAGCTTGATCTCCACGTGGTAGAGCTGCCTTCTCTCTTCCCAGCCTGTCGCTGATCCTCACGGTAATACTCTGGCACTGGACTTTACTTATAGGGACAATGACTCTCTTTTTCAGTTGGCAGTGTCTGGGGGAGACACAGGGTCTGCTTCCACTTTATAGGGAGGAAACACGAAGTTCAGGATACTCCTTTGATGCTCAGTCAACTCCTCCCTGCTTAGTTTCCCTCTGTCCTGTGGTCCCTGTTTACCAGGGGATGCTGTGTTCGTGAAACCAGATGGGCTTTCTCATTGTCACTCAAGTGCCACGCAGTGGGCATCACTAATGCCCTTTAACACGAGGACACAATTTGACCACGTTGCACTTTTAGCTAACAGCACCCAACTTGCAAATGCCTCTTCTTTCTACTCATCCACTTCCTTCCAGGCAGAATGAGGTTTAGCGTGATTTAATTCACCTGCTGATATCTCCTGGCCTCACTGCACTGCAAAGCGGGCACGTTTGTGGGGTTTGCCCCGGGCTGCGGCTCCTAACACACACCGCTGCTCTCCTGTCTCCTTTTCCTGATCTGTGCAACCCATCAGACAGCACCATACCCCCCCGCCTCTTTTATGGGTTCTTATATCTATTATTGTGTGCTGTATCTTTAATGTGCTTTCTTTTTAAAAAATAAAAGACAAAGGAGAAGGAGGAAGGAATTTTCTGACTGAAAAATCCTCATAGCTTACTTGACTTTTGGAACTTGTAGTCAGGTTGTTACAATTAAGGATCTGTTGCAGAAAATCTGCCCCGCCCAGAGAAGCGTGCATTGCTAAAACACAACAATACAACAATCTCATGTTGCCCAAACGAAATAGTGATGTGTTTTGGTACATCTGTGCTATAGACACACGCACCCATGCCCTTGTACATGTGAGCCCTGCTCTGTCATACACCGTACTGATAAGCAGGTCATAAAGATGGTAGGGGGAGGTAGCATTATTGTTGTTACTTTATAGGTGAGGCAGATGTGGAAATGAGAGGTGTGAGAGGTTAAATTCTATTCCCAAGGTCACCAAACCAGCAGTGGACAGTGAGGATTTGAACCCATGGCCAGTTCAATGCCGACACTCTGCTAATACTATTTTTCCTTACGGTGCAACAGACTGATGGACAACATAGAGGATCTTTGTTCTCTTTTAACATTCCTGGCTTAGATGGGAGCTATAAAACATTGTTGTGTTTGGGTGTAAGCAAAATCCTATGATTTGATACAGCTTTTCATTCCTCCCACTGATTGCCTTAAAGCCCACATGCATTGTTAATGGGGTTCTTTATGAAACTGAACTTCCTTGTGGATTTAGAAGAAAATTCTGGCATGTTAATAGCTGAGTTCAATTTAAATTTTTCAGAGATACCAGCTGATAAGATATCTATGGTTTCACCTTATTTATGCGTCTTCTCTCTCACTTTGAATGCCAGTGTAAATACACCCTTCCCAAAAACAGGTTTGTGAAATTGATAAACAA
Source organism: Perodicticus potto (assembly GCA_963574655.1). Classification (NCBI taxonomy): domain Eukaryota; kingdom Metazoa; phylum Chordata; class Mammalia; order Primates; family Lorisidae; genus Perodicticus; species Perodicticus potto. The sequence continues at coordinate 3,419 of CAUYRH010004383.1, read as the reverse complement.
CATAAAAGTATACTATTTTAAAATAAAAAAGGACTTTAAAGATAATTTAGCCTTATCTTTTCATTTCTTACTACTTGAGGTTACTGTTTATTCTGGATGTCTTCGAGGCTGCCTGGGTTGGAAGCAAAGCAGGAAGAGACATGATCATTAGTATTTTTAAACATGGGGCAAAATGTTTTATAATTCTGCCACTTAGGAAGAATATGTGACATATTCTATACCCAGATGATTTTCTTACCTCCAAATCCATCAGGCACGTATGTTTTAAGAACAATATTGCAGAAAATGGTTGGCAGTGATAATGGTTTATTTCCCTCGTTTCGAAGGGAAATGTGTCGATATCCTGCTTGGAGGCCGTCTAGAGGGAGGATCCTCTGTCCAATCAGCTTGTTGTTATCATCGTACACGGCTATTCTCAAGACGGCCAGGTCCGGCAGGATCACCTGCGAACCAAGAGCAGGACTCGTCACCGATTTTTATACGCAGCTCCCAAGAACCACGACTCTAAGAGTCTGGACCAGATCTGTACTGCTCTGAAATTCTTTATGCGGAAAAGAAGCCCATGATTAATTTGCATTCTGAAAGCATACTGTGTGAGCTACGACACCTAAGACGTGGGGCAAGGCGACTGGAACGTGTTTCCTGGAAATTATCTCATCAAATAGGTTGGAGCGGTGTTTTTCAACCTTTTTTATCTCACAGCACATTTGAACCTATATTTAAACTTCTGTGGCATACTTAAATTATGTTGATCAAAAAAAAAAAAGGATAAAAAAGGAATATACTTACTGTGCTTTCAACTTGTTTTGAAAATAATTTAATTAATGATCTTTAAAAATTTTCGCAGCACACCTAAAATCCTCTCAGGGCACCCCAGTGTGCTGTGGGTTAGAGGGACTGGGGGTTAAATATCACTACTCTAACTTTTGCCATCTTTCCCAACCCTCACCCATATAATGGGTGAGAAAAGGAGACACTTGAGAAATAAAGGTACTTTCCTTAACCTCAGAGATTGTAGCGACAGAGTCAGGCCTCGTAATGAAACTGGGGCTCGTGGCTGCTTCTAACATCTATGTCTGCCTGTTTTTTAAGAATGTGGAAAGTATCTTTGAAGAAATGCTTCCTGCAAAACACACAATGTTCATATATAAATTTGGATTTTTCTTGCTTTTGCACTTCTCAGCTTTCAGCACATTTGGGGACAGTAAGGAGAGTAAGATGGGGCAGATAGAAACATTAACACCTTTAACACACTTAGATTCCAAGGCATATACCCCTGCTGTCCTCAAACTTAATAAATGAATGAAAAATCTGAATATAGATGGCAGGATCCTTGTTCAGATACAAAACAGAAATATGACAAAAGAATATCCAATGTGTTTAATCAGGAATGTCTTTGCTTTGGCTGAGAGCAACCAGGACATCTTGGCTGATCTGAGTACTGGGTCTAAAGCTGGACAATGGATTGGTTGGCTATTTACACCGGAGGTTAAAATTTAATCCCAACTCCATAAAAATGGCAAGGAGAAATCAAGCTAAAAATCAGCCAATTTTCCTTACTCTTGTCTTTCATGTGATAAGTGAGAAGCTTGGGCTTTGGCACTCCCCTTGTGAGACTAGTGAAAAAACTAACAACAATAAGAAGAAGAAACAAAACAAAGCACTTGGTATCAATGAAAAGAAATTAACTTCAAAAGGATAAAGAAGAACCCAGAATTGGTGTCTCTTTTCTGAGGCCAGAACTATTATACACAAAAACCAAGTTGGATATTTCGTCACTCGTCAAAAACAAAGAATGCTATTTTGATCACTATCAATTTATAGTATAGTCTGAGGTCTGGTAGTGTGATTCCTCCTGCTTTGTTTTTATTTCTGAGTAATGTCTTGGCTATTTGAGGTTTTTTCTGATTCCATATAAAACTAAGTATTATTTTTTTGAGGTCTTTAAAATATGACAATGGAGCTTTAATAGGAATTGCATTAAAATTGTATAATGCTTTGGGTAGTATGGACATTTTAACAATGTTGATTCTTCCCAGCCATGAGTATGGTATGTTTTTCCATTTGTTGACATGTTCAGCTATTTCTTTTCTTAGAGTTTCATAGTTCTTTTTATAAAGATCTTTCATGTCCTTTGTTAGATAAACTCCCAAATATTTCATCTTCTTTGGTACTACTGTGAAAGGGACAGAGACCTTGACTGTTTTTTCAGCTTGACTATTATTGGTATATATAAAGGCTACAGATTTATGAGTGTTGATTTTGTAGCTTCAGACACTGCTATATTTCTTGATCATTTCGAAAAGTTTCAAGTAGAGTCCCTGGTGTTTTCCAAATATACAATCATATCACCTGCGAAGAGTGAAAGTTTAATCTCTTCTGATCCTATGTGGATACCCTTGATCGCCTTGTCTTCCCTAACTGCAATGGCTAAAACTTCCATTTCAATGTTGAAGAGCAATGGAGACAATGGGCAACCTTGCCTAGTTCCTGATAAGTGGAAATGATTTCAATTTAACTCCATTCAATACAATATTGGCTGTGGGTTTGCTGTAGATGGCCTCTATTAGTTTAAGAAATGTCCCTTCTATTCCAATTTTTCTGAAGTGTTCTGATCATGAAGGGATGCTGGATGTTATCAAAATCTTTTTCTGCATCAATTGAGAGAATCATATGGTCTTTACTTTTTAATTTGTTTATGTGCTGGATTACATTTATGGATTTGCGTATATTGAACCAGCCTTGAGATCCGGGATAAAGCCCACTTGGTTGTGGTGTATAATTTTTTTGATGTGTTGCTGGATTCTGTTTGTTAGGATCTTATTGAATATTTTTGCATTAAGATTCGTTAGTGATATTGGTCTATAATTTTCTTTTCTTGTTGAGTCTTTTTCTAGTTTAGGGATCAAGGTGATATTTGCTTCATAGAATGTGTTGGGTAGTATTCCATCTCTTTCTATATTTTGGAAAAGGTTGAGTAATATAGGTACTAGTTCCTCTTTAAAGGTTTGGTAGAATTCTGACGTGAAACCGTCTGGTCCTGGGCTTTTCTTTTAAGGGAGATTTTGTACACTTAATGCTATTTCCGAACTTGATTTTGGCCTGTTCAACATTTCCACTTCATTGTGCGTAAGTTTAGGAAGGTGGCGTGCATCCAAGTATTGGTCAATTTCCTTCAGATTTTCATATTTCTGAGAGTAAAGTTTCTTGTAATATTCGTTAAGGATTTTTTGAATTTCTGAAGGGTCTGTTGTTATTTTGTCTTTACCATTTCTGATTGATGAAATTAGAGATTTTAGTCTTTTTTTCCTGGTTAGGTTAGCCAAAGGTTTATCTATTTTATTGACCTTTTCAAAGAACCAACTTTTTGATTTATTGATCTGTTGTATAATTCTTTTGTTTTCAATTTCATTTAATTC
>CAUYRH010004382.1:0-17391 GCA_963574655.1 Perodicticus potto | reverse complement strand
AACCAGGCTTATCAATTCTCTCAATTAATGTGAATGGTTTAAATTGTCCTCTAGTGTGGCAAATGTATTATAATTAATTATGGTGTATTACACATTTCAAAATTGCTAAGGGAATAAATTTCAAATGATCTCACGAGGTATGAAAACTTACATGAGGTGATAAATATGTTAATTTTTTAAATTATTCCATATTGTATTTATAAATCATAACATCACTTTGTACACTATAAATATGTGGTGACCTTCATTATCTTTCTTTATCTTTGTTGTTTTAAAGCCAATTGTATCTGCTACTAAAATTGCAACCCCTGTTTTTTTTCTGGTTTCCATTTGCCTGTATTATACAAGTCCGTCCCTTCACCCTGAGTCTATTTTTATCCTTTAAGATAATGTGAGACTCTTGTATATAGCAGATATCCAGTCTGAGTTTGTGTATCCAGTCAGCCAGCCTGTGCCTCTTTAGAGAACAATTTAAACCATTCACATTAATTGAGAGAATTGATAAGCCTGGTTGTGTTTTGGGTGTCATGATTTTCAGATGTCCACTGGGCATTTTTAGTCCTTTCACCACTGTGGAAGTTGGGTTTTGTTCAAAAATTTCTGGGTAAGTTTACTTTGGAGATAGAATATTGCACTAGTCATTATTGAGGATGGTTCTAAGAATATCTTGGAGAGCTGGTTTAGTTATGGAAAATTTTTTCAACTTGTCTATGTCATTAAAGTATTTGATTTCTCCATCACAAATGAAACTCAGTTTAGCTGGATAGAGGATCCTGGGATGGAAGTTGTTTTGTTTCAGGAGACTGAAGGTCGATGACCATCTTCTTCTGGCTTGAAATGTTTTGGCTGAGAGATCTGCAGTCATTTTGGTATTTTTCCCCTTGTAGGTGATGCTTTTCTTATGACTGGGTGCTTGCAGAATTTTCTCCTTCTTCTTATATTTGGCAAAGTTAATCACAATGTGTCTAGGAGATGTATTATTTGGATTGAGTCTTGCTGGGGTTCTGAAACTGTCTGCTATCTGAAGTTCTGTATCTCTTTCAATGTTTGGGAAATTCTCTTCCAAAATCTCTTGGAGTAGAGCCTCTGTACCTTTAGAACCATCCTCTTCTCCTTTGGGAATTCCTATAAGATGAATGTTTGTTCTTTTAGAGTGATCCCACAACTCTCTCAGGGAATGATCAGTTTTTGCTCTCCATTTGTCTGCCTCTTTGAGTGTTTGGGAATGTTCAAAAGTTTTGTCTTCAGTTTCAGAGATCCTCTCTTCTGCCTGGTAAAACTCTAGTACTGTGGGATTCTACTGTATTTTGGAGCTCTTCAACTAAGTTTTTCATTTACTTGAGCTCTGCTATCTCCTTTCTCATTATGTCCATATCTTTGGTGACTTGGGCTTTGAATTCATTAATTTCTTGGGTCAACTTTAGAAATACTCTTTGGAATTCAATTTCTATCTTTTCTTCCATTCTATTTATCTTATTTGCAATCCATATTCTAAATTTGATTTCTGACATTGCTGCCATTTGCTTATGCATGGCATCTTCAGTTGTATCTCCTTTGTCATTTCTTGGGGGGTTCATCTACTCTGATTATTCATGTTGCCAAAGTTCTTCTGTTGAGTCCACACCATGTTTATTCTCCACCATTTTGGTTATTAGAACTGGTAAGGTAAGATTGAATTGGGGCTCCCAGGTAGTAGAGATAGCCCCTTACCAAAGCACTAGGCTTTGTAATTGTGGCTTATCTCCTACAACCTTACAAAGGCCCCTTTCAGAGTTTTAGCCAGAGACTCTGAGGACCTACTTGGTGAGATAGCACAACCTAGCTGTTTTGATATCAGCCAACCTCTACCCAATCCTAAGAAAATACAGTATTAGGTTTAAATCTCAACTGTGAAGAGATACAAACAGGTGCGGTGCCCAGCCCCCACCCTTCAGTTCTTTTCTGCTACAGAACTTCAGAGTTCAACCTTGGAATATCCCCATGTGGACAGCCCCAGACACAGATTCCAACCAAATTATCTCAGGCAGAGCAAACCCTGCTCAACGGAGAGGCATTCAAGGGTCTCCAACAGCACAATTGGAGCCAGTAATCCACACACTTGCCTGCCAGACTCAGTCCACACTATTGTCCACTTCTCTGATCATAGGCCCAGCTGGAGCCAGGGGCTATGCCCCACCCACCGGTCTCAGCCCGCATCCAGCTAGCCTCTGCTTGCCAGACGAGTTGGAGTCAGGAGACCACATCCCCACCTACCAGTCTCAGTTCACTGCCTGGCAAGCCTCTGTTCACAGGCTCTGTTAGAGTCAGGGCACTGCACTCTGCCGGCAGGTCTCTGTCCTCACCTGGTAAGCCTCTGCTCACCAGCCCTGCTGGAGACAGTGGACCACACCTTAGCCCTCAGGTCTTGATTCACATCCAGTAAGCCACTCCTCGAAGGTTCTGATGGAATCAGGGGACCACACCTTTGCCCTCAGGTCACAGTCCATGCCTATCAAGCTTCTGCTCACAGGCCCAGTAGAGGCTGGGGACCAGCCCTGTCTGCTGAACTCAGTCAACACATGACAAGCACTGTCCCACTGTGGGTGCTGTCAGAGTGGGGGTTCTGCACCCCATCCTGCCAGACACAGCCCAAACCAAGGGTCAACACTACCACTGACCAGGCATAGGCATAACCAGGGGACTGCTCCTCCTCCTACACAGTGTCTCTTTCTTCCCACACCCTCTTTCTTCCTTGTTAGTTACAGATTCTGTCCTAATGGTTGCCAGTCCACACTATGCCCAGTTCTCTCAGGACAAGATCAAACACCCTGTGCTCTGCAGGGGGCATAACTTCAGATGGCCATGCTAGGGCAAAAGGGTGGACTGGGGGTTTGGACTTGTGGGGGGAAACATCTGTTCAATTTTATGCCTGCTGGGGTGGTGTCTAGGTTCATAAGTGGGACCTCCCTGGAGAAAGAGATCTGGAGTTTAGTGGCTGTCTCCAGCAAGGTAAAATGAGAGGTCTTTTGTTCCCTGCTCATTTGCAGATAGCCTGTGGCAGGACCCCTGCTTGGGGGAGGGTCTCCTGTCCTCTGGTCAATAGGCTTTGTACCTGTAATTTGTTTTCTTGGATGCTCTTTCTTGGAGTTGCAGCTTGCCAAACTTCTTTCTTGGCTTAGCTCCCCATCTTTGGCTTCATAGAGTCCAATTCCATCCAGTTTTTCTTCCTCTGCTCAGGAGGCTCTGCTGAGAGTTGCTATCAGTTGGCCATCTTCCCAGAATTCCCTCTCAGGATTTTTTTTAAAAGCTTTCAGTAAACTAGAAATAGAGGGGAACTTTCTTCAACTTGATAAAGAAGACCTACAAAATAACTACAGTTAACGTCATACTTAATGATGAGAAATACTAAGATGAGGAACAAAGAAAAAATCTTTTATTATCATTGTTTTTCAACATCATACTAGAAGTCCTAGCCAATTCAATAAGACAAGAAAAAGAAATGAAAGATATACAGATTAGGAAGGAAAAAAATAAAATTTCCTTGAAAGGTTTGACAAGGAACTCCTGGAATAGATTAGCAATTATAACAAAGTGGCAGCATACAGAGTTAATATACAAACATTAATTGCCTTCTTATATACCAGCAATGAACAAGTGGAATTTTAAATAAAAATGTATAGTACCTTTTACATTAGCACCCAAGAAATGAAAAATTCAGGTATAAATTTAACAAAATGTATATAAGATCTATATGAGGAAAACTATAAAATCCTGATGAATAAAATCAAAGAACTAAATAAATGCAAAGATATTTCATGTTCATAGATAGAAAGACTCAATATTGTCAAACTGTCAGTTCTTTGCAACTTGATCTGTAGATTTAATGCAACCCAACCAAAATTCTAGCAAATAATTGTGTGGATATCACAAACTGATTCTAAGTTGATATGGAGAGGCAAAAAACCTACAATAGCCAAAGCAATATTGAAGAAGAATGACACAGTTTGAAGACTGGTATCATCCAACTTTAAAGCTACAATAATCAAGACAGTGTGGTATTGGTGAATGAACAGACAATAGGTCAATGCAACACAATGGAAAGCCCAGAAATATATCCACACAAATGTAGCACATTGATCTTTGACAAAGAAGCAAAGAGAATGCAACGGAACAAATATTGTCTTTTCAACAAATGTTGCTGAAACAAATAAGTATCCACACACAAAAAGGATCTTAACACAGACCTCACACCCTTCACAAAAATTAACTCAAAATGGATCAGAGTTACATGTAAAACATAAAACTATGAAACTGCAGAAAAATAGCATGAGAGAAAATCTAGATGGTGGTGGGTATGGCAATGACTTTTCAGGCATAATACTAAAGGCACAATCCATGAATAAAATCATTGATAAATAGAATTCCATTAAAATTCGAAACTTCTTCTCTGGAAAAGAAAATGTCATGATTATGAGAAGACAAGCTACCTGTGAAAAAATATTTGCAAAAGATGTATTCATAAAAGACTGTTATTTGAAATACAAAGGGTGTCTAAAAAAGTATGCATATTTTAAGGAAAGAAGAAACTATATTAAAATTATAATACTCAATACATGCTGATAACATTTGCTATCTTGTGTACTGTACCTTATACCTCTTATAATTGAAGAAGTCAGAAATGACTTGAGTATTAGAATTTTAATACAGTTTTTTTTCCTTTTTTAAAATGTGTATATCTTTCTTGTTACCCTCTGGATACAAAGAATTCTTACAATTCAACAAACAACCAGATTAAAAACTGGCCAATGACCTTAACAAACACATTGCCAGAGAAGATAACAAGATGGCAAAAAAGCCTATGAAGACACGATCCATGTCATATGTCATCAGGGAAATGCAAACTAAAACAACAATGAGATACCACAGCACACTGATTAGAATGGCCAAAATACAAAATGCTGTTGACATCAAATGGTGGCAAAGATGTGGAGCAATGGGAGCTTTCATTCCTTGCTGTTGAAAATGCAAAATGGTAGAGTCACTTTGGAAGAAAGTCTGGCAGTATCTTATGAAACTAAACATGGTTTTATCATATGATCCAGCAATCATGCTCCTTGGTATCTACCCAAACAAAATTAAAAACATTCATTCACACAAAAATGTCCACACAGATTATAACAATTTTATTCATAACTGCTAAAACTTGGAAGCAACCAAAAGTCCTGGGAGCAAGATCACCAGGGTGAAGGATCATCTCAGTAGTCCGTTCATCTGGAAACTAAATTTTATGTGGAAAATTTATCTTCTCTTGCCTGGTCCTAGATGCAATAGGAAGTCAGACCTCATGTTTTTTTAACAGATAATGCAGACAGCTGTCTATGCTAAAGAGAGGGGCTCAAAGTGAATGGATTCCCAAACAAACTTACCTGGAATCCTCAGAACTGCACTAAAGAAACCTCTGGGATGTTGCTATAGCTCTGAGAGTATTTCACCAAAGGAACAAATCTTTTCTGCACTTTTTTATTTGTACTTTTTTTTTCAAATTAGTTTTACCACCCTGTGGAGAACACTAAACTTACCAAGGTACCTGAAAACTCCTTTTGGTGAGTGAAGAAGTGATTTGCTCACAGCAGCTCCCATTTTTTACTATAGAGTAAGATACAAAGGTTTAGAGACCTGTGCTCTCTGACAGCAACTGATTTTGCATGTCAGAGCTGGTGTCATTAACCTGTTGCACTCAGTATTCCTCGCACATGCATCTTGAACTATTTTGCTATCATAAAGTAGGGATGTAAATATATTAGAGAAAGCTATTCACAGAATTGAATTTGAGGGAGTCCTTAAATGCCTCCTTGGTTTACAGTAGGATGTTAGCACCATTCTGAGAGTGGCCAGTACCACTTCGCACCTGTCAGGAATTACCTGATCTATAATAGAAAGGCCTCTGAATGTGACTGTGAAGCTTTTAAATGTTCACTACCCCCAGACTTCCATGTTTGAAGTAGAATGTTAACATATTCTAGTCATGTCACAAATGCTGTCAGGTCCTTTCTGAACGGGAGCTTCCTGGCTAAATTTTCTGAGGTTGCCTGCCAGAGTCAATTTCGTCTAACCTCCTCAGGATACACTTGGATCTCTTAATAATGCAGCCTCCACAGGAAGAGAATGTTTTGTGGGCTTCCAGGAAGTTCAGAAGATAAATTGTTCTTTTGTCCATCTCTGTCATACCCAGTCAGGTAAGCAGCTGAAGCTTTCTTAAATTGGGTTTAAAAATCCAGAATTATTCATTAGGGTTTTTTTTTTTTTTTTTCTGTATCTTAGCAGCTTGGTGTATTCCTTCAAACTCCAGGATTACTATCATTTTCTATGAAAACAAAAGGAACATACATCTCTACATTTTATCTGTGCTCCCAACCATGCCAACTCAGAACATTTCCTATGATGTATAGGATGGCTCCAATTCCTTACTACTCCTAACTGTCATCGAGCTGATTTGGTGTGGAGCCTCTTTTATGTACCTGGCAGGTGGGACAGGATTGCAAGGAAAAGCCTTATTTGTTTAATAATAGAGAAAAAGTATACTAAAGGAATAAAAGAGAATAAAATTTGTACAATAAGCACTAAATTACTATTCTAACATATCTAATCATGAGTAATCAAGCCCTTCCTTCCCGTCAGTTTGACATTAAACCATGTTCCTGGAGTATAAACGGATTTATTTTCCCCAAAATTCAATACAGCTATAGATTATTTAGAAAAAAAAAAGGCAAACTACTTAGATAAATAAAGACTACAATCATAAATTATTTTTTAAGAGCAAATGGCAGAATGATTTCCTTAGAGTTTTCTGTCACTTTCTTTTATACTATTACTTAGGGGAACTGCTTGTAATTTGAGTAAACCTGGAGCCAACACCTTCCCGTGGTCAATATCCAACTTCAAGATTTCTGGTGACCACACAAAAACAATACTGCTTACTGTTCCCATTTCAGGCTTCCCTCCCAGGCCACACTTGTTCTATCATCAAAGCCTAGGGATATGGCTTCCACTATCTATTCTTCTAATGTCTCAATTGTTGAGAACATCAGTTAATAAAACTGAGATTAGAAATCAAGTCTAATCTTTGATGAGATCAGATGTCCTCATTATGTTTATTAGCCATAGCTTGCTAAATCAGAAATACTAACCCAGATAAGAGGCTAGAAGTGGTTACATAAAACCCTCCACTCTTGAGAAAAGCCCCAGGGCATGCCCACACGTGCAGAGCAGCAAATGCAACTATGAGAAAGGAGGAAAGAGACCCGTGAAAACTTATCTACTGAAAATACAATCTATAGAAAAAGCACCAGAGAAATAACCCACATTTTAAGGCTAACTACAAGGCCTAAGATTTTAGTTATCTTTTTTCTAATTGACCATAGGAAAGATTGCCTGCTGTGAAATATGTGGTAAATCATAGGCAATAGAAACATCAACTAGATCCTCAATTCAACTCTCCTCTACAGTTCCAAAAGGCATTTTGTGAAAAAAATCACTTGCTTTGCTACTGCAACCACTATTGTAACTCATTCTGTATTTATACATACCCTGCATACTATGAGATATGAAGACATAGCAGCACCGTATTTTGCTGTAACCTAAAACATTGCTTTATTTCTCATAGGGATAAATGATTCCCTCATTGTGGCTTTCTCGTAACCCAAAAGATGAAAGCTTCTATAAATGACTTTCCAATCACTCTCCAATTTTAAACCTGACTTAGCTCCAAAAGGTGAAATAAATTAAAGTACCCTGGAAGAAAAGATTGTTTGCCTTTTCAAAGATTCCTTCCACCAGCAAGTGTTCTGCCATAACTTGATAGCCACCCATTCCAAATCAAAGTCAACTGAACTTGACAGTGCTATTAAGCTCTAGCTTCTTTTCCTTTCCCGCTGACAGGTGGCTTTGGGCCTTAGAGTTAGGACAACTGTCATATCCTCTACATTGAAATACGATTTGATAAACTCGCTATTTTATTTATGTGGCCAAAATATTCACTGTATTCTATCACCTACAAGAATTGTTCTCTATTCATATTATGTTCTTGATTCTTGTTCATGCAACATTCACCATATAGTTATAGAGCCCCTACGTGTCGTGTCAGTCACTGTGTTGTGTGATGCTATGATGAACAGTAACAGAATCCTCTCCTCCCAATAGATATCGAAGACGACAGGTGGAGAGGGAGTTACAATGCAGCATAACCCATTTCACTCTATAATTCAGGTGAAAGCACTTGAGTTTTCAAGTCTATAATTCAGGTTTAAGCACTTAAAATGGGGTTAGTATGACAGAGAAATTAATTCTTTATTTTACTTAGTTTTAATTGACTTAAATTTTAATTTAAATGCCTCCTGTGGCAAGTGACTACTACGTTAGACCATGCAAGTATAGGCAGACATCCTTGGTGCTACAGCCACATTAATTGATTCAGCTATAAATTAGCTTTTGAATTATAGAAATCCCAAGGAACGCATTATTACAAGCACTGAGTAATGCCGGGGAGAAAATGTATCCGATGGTTCAGAAGGATCGAAAGCATACTCCATTAGAACTGAATCTGTAAATGTCTTATGGTAGCAATCCATCAGTGTGCTGCAGAGTATCAAAGCCATGTTATTTTAGCTACATTCAGCTATGTCAAGGAAAAGGAACCTAGAACATCAAAAATTAAATTAATAGTATTTTTTATGTTTATAGATAATTCCTGCCAATTCACCTCAAATCCAATAGCAATGATACAAGCCTAAATTCACTCAAAGTTATTGAGCAGAGATATGTTAAATGTGTTATGAAAAATAAAAACATAGGCTTTTGGCCCAGGATTTCAACATCTAAACTACTCATAACCAAAGTAATGATATGATGGTACCAAGGGGAAAAGATTAGAGAGACTTCAATAAAGGCAGTGAGAGAGTCCGTATAGGAAAGACAAAGTAAAGATGTATTATTTTGAGGATAAGGTGGTAAAGAGCAGTATATGACAGGGATACAGGCATTGAAGATAAGCCTTGATTTGAGTCCTGGCTCTGACATAGATAGTTTAGTGGTATTGAGAAATTTGTTTTAGTTTTCTCATCTGCAAAATGATAGCATCTGCCTTGCAGATTGTTTACAGAGTCATAAATAATGTGTTCCAAATACCTGGTGCTTCTCAATAAATGGTCGTTAATATTATTATGACAGTTATAGCCACGGTAGGCAGTAAAGTTGAACTCTATCAAGCCATCCTTTAAATTTAGGACATAAGAACCTCTTTTTTATAAGTGAACACCTATAAATAAAATGAAGTTCTGTCCCAAGTCAATAGGAGATTCAAAAACAGAAGAGTTAAGTAGAATAAGAAGAAATAACACCCTTGTCCACAGTTTTTACCTGTTATGGTCAAGATGCCTTACCTCTGCATTAATACTTTCTCAAATTAAATAGAAAATTAGGAAAACATTAAAGAAAGAATTGTTACTGGCTACCTCAAGAACTGAAACAGAAGTTGTTTTTAGTGGGCACCCAAGTTACATGTGAACTTTGGAGAGTGGAATTTGATCTCAGAGAAAGAATCCAGGAAGAGAATAACCTAGAATCAACATTGGAACTCTTCCCACCACTGCCCCAGCATCCCTACCCATTTTTATGTATTTGATTCTGGTACCACAGCCTGCCTTTTAAATTTGTTATCGGCACCAAACCTGAAGACACAATACTGGATGAACAGTTAACAGAATTCCATGGCTTGAATGTAGCCCCCAAAATTCATGTGTTGAAAACTTAATCCCCAGTGCAATAGCATGGGGAGGAAAGACCTAAAGAAGTGGTTAGGTCATGAGGGCACATCCCTCATGAACAGATTAACATACCTATCCTGGGAGTGGGTTAGTAATCACCACAGTGAGTTGTTGTAAAGTGAGTCTGGCCCTTGGTTCCTTTCTCTTTCACATATGCTTACTTGCTCTTCTGTCCTTCTGCCATGGGATGACCCTTGTAAGATGCCAGCACTCTACTCTTGGACTTCCCAACTAAGTATAAGAAATATAAGTATTCTTATACTTCTAAAAGTATAAGAAATAAATGTCTTTTCTTTGGAAAATACCCAGCCTGTGGCATTTTGTTCTAGGGACACATGGAAAACAAATGCATACTCCTACTGACAAAGACAGAGAGGCTTACCATCCTGCCCACAGCTCTTAGTTAGCAATCTTTCTTCTCTCTATTGTGGATCATACATTTGCTTTGCTAATAATGAGATTATTTCAGCAGTAACCAGAGGATGACAGTTTGCAGGGGACAAGAATAATGAACGAAGTGTGCCTCTAAGCCATTTCATCTGACAGCCATTCTCCTAACAGGCATTGCAATTATCACCATAATTTGCCAAATTATTAAATTATGATCAAAGTAATTTGCATGAAAATTCTCTGTTAGTCACCATACCCCAAATATAAATATGAGTAATTATGTGACTTTTTCAGTGATAAGTAAATAAAATTGCTTCCTAAACAACAAATTACTAAACTAAAGCACATGTGTTAAGAGTACCCATCAATTGAATAGAATAAGTGTGTCACAATGCAAAAATAATGAGAAATAAAGGGCAATGGGATGAGAAATATACTGAGCTAAACTATCTGGGTTAGATGATGCCTCAGCTCCTCCATTTCTTAGCTATGTGATCTTGGGCAAGTTATGCCAGTGTTTTAAACTTTCATAAAAAACGCAATAGTGTTTATTTCATAAAGTTGTTGTAATGGATGAAGAAATAATGCATGTAAAATGTCTTTGCCTAGAGCCTCACAAACTAAGAATCAATAAATTATAGATATCACTTTTAAATGGATATATTCATTATATCCTGCATGTTAAATAAGCAAATATTTAGAATCAACTGTGCAGGTTAATCTATCTGGCATTATAGCTAAGCCAAATCAGGTTGTATGTTTCCAATGTTTAAGATAAAGAGTGCCCAACAGAATCGATAAAAAACATTCACATCTAAACGCATTATCATAAATTACAAGATCATCAAAAGCAAAGCAAAAATTCTGTCAGCTACATGCTATAGAGAAAGAGCAAATGATCTAAAAACCAGTGATAATTAAATTGACATTGCAGGCCTCAACAAGAGCACTGGAAGCAAGAAGACAATTAAGTAATATTTTTTTCACACTGTGAAACAGTAGAAAATTAGAACTTAGAATATATCCTGCTACGTAAAGATGTGCTCATAGAAGTCTTCAGGACATTAACTATCCAAGTACTAACGTTTTAAACATTATTAATAAAGGAAGCACTCCTGAAAATAGAAAAACCAATCTAAAACTAATTCATAAGATTTATTGGGGGACCGGAGCAAGATGGCTGACTGGAAGCAGCTTCCAAAAGAGGCTCTTGTCCAAAAGGAAAAATAACCTCCAGAAACTGCACAATTAAGCTGAAGACTGGGAGCCAGTTGAGAGAGAGAAGTGATAACTGCAGGTCACCTCTGCTGAGGCAAGCCGCGACTCCAAGAAAGCAAGCTTCAGGTACAAAATTCATCTGAAAGGAAAAGTGTCCATCCCCTCCCCCAAGAAAGCTGTGGGTTTTTTGCTTTTCTGTTTCCTTTCTTTTCTCTCTTTGTTTGCTCCTGCAGGTTTTCTAAAGACAAGTGGTGAACTGTGGACATCTTGTCTCACCCCACGGAAGACTGCTGTGGGAAGTGGGGTCTGCTTCCCCAGAGAGACCATGATGTGACTCTGAACACTTTATTGCTAGGCAGAAAAACTGAACTAAAGTTTTCCCCACCATTCTGAACTTATAGTACACCCTTCCCCCCTTACCTGATGAAAGAGAAACCTAACTTCCCCCCCACCGGCTGAGACTGAGGGAGGAGGTCCTTAAGCAGTGCCCCACATTGTGCCTGCCAGAACAAGTGCCCCACTGGCAAAAGACTCTGGGGGGGCCACAGTGAGCCTCCCTCCCTCTGGCTAGGGAATGCACTGGCAACCGTGTGGCCCCATGGCCCTCGCCCAAAGCCCACCAGTCTTCTGCAGGCCCACCCCAGCAAAGAACTTCGCAAGTGACTGTGCGGCTATGCACCCTTGACCGCCCGGTCCCTGCAGGTCCGCCTTCTGCCAAGAACTCCACAGGTAACCGCCAGGCCTCTTCAGGCCCTTCCCAGGCCAGGAACTCCCCAAGCCACCGCAGGGTGCTTGCTGTGCCTCTGCAGGTCCACCTTCTGCCAGAGACTTCCCCAGCGACCACGTGGGCCTGTGCCTGGCACCCGCAGAGCCTCCGCAGGCCCACCCTCAGCCAGGAACTCCCCTGGCAACCATGCGGCTCCATGCACCAAGCTTGCTGGGCCTGTGCAGGGCTGCCTTCTGCCAGGGACTCCACCAGCAACCACCAGGCCTCTGCAGGTCCGTCTCTGGCCAGGGACATCGCAGGCAACCACGCGCCCCCACACACCAAGCCTGCTGGGCCTCCAAAGGTCCACCTTCTGTCAGGGACTCCACCAGCAAACATGCAGCCCCATGCTCCACACCAGCAGGGCCTCTGCACCACTACCCAGGGACTCTGTCAGTGACCATGGGACTGCACACCCTGTGCCTGCCAGGCCTCAGCATGCCTGCCTCCAGCCAGGGACTCCAGGAACCACATAACCAGCATCCTCCCTCCTGTACCCTCCTTGCCTCTGCACCAGCCCACCCATCTAGCCAGGGACTCCAGAAGCCGCAGGACCAGGGACCTCCCTCCAGATCCCTCCCTGCCTCTGGGTGGAGCCCTCCCCCTGGCTAGAGACTGCTGGAGCCATGGGCTCTCTTTGTCAAAGTCACTAGGTGCCTGGCACTCCCAGAACTGTGTGTACCATCCTCCGCCCTGCTGCTGGATCTGGGGGTGCCAGACTCTGGAGCTGCTCCCGCAGCCAGAACACCCTACTGGGGCAATCCCAGAGGAGCTACACAGGGTCACTCCCTACAAAGTTCCAGCAACAATAGAGTGATCCCGTTGGGGTCTAATCTTAGAGAGATACCATCCCAACTCTGAGGTCGGCCAGAGGCAATGGTGAAAAACAATCATGGAGCAGAATCAATAGAAAAACTTTTCAATAGAAAAACTCTACTCTTATTCATAATCAGAGTAGATCAACTCCACCAAGGAATGACAAGGCGGACACAGCACAAGATCCCTTGCCTAGGCAAATGGCTAAGATGTCAGAAATTAAATTCAGAATCTGGATCAGCAAAATGAAGGAAAAGATGGAATTAGAATTTCAAGCAGTTCTCCAAAAGATGACCCAAAAGATGTCTCAAGAGTTCGATGAATTCAAAGACAAAATGACCAAAGATTTTGACACATTGAGACAAGAAGTTGCAGCCCTCAAAGATCTGAGAAACACAGTAGAATCCCTCAGTAACAGAATGGAGCAAGATGAAGAAAGAATTTCTGACATTGACAACAAAGCCTTCGAATGCTCCCAAACCTCCAAAGAGAAAGAGAAATGGAAGGCAAAAACACATCACTCTCTCAGAGAGCTCTGGGATAATTCGAAGAAAATCAATATTCGCCTCATAGGGATCCCTGAAAGTGATGAAGCAGCTTCACAAGACACAGAGTCTCTTCTTCATGACATTATGAAACAGAACTTTCCAGACATGCCAACAGATTCTGAAGTTCAGATAGCAGACAGTTTCAGAATTCCAGAATGATTCAACCTGAATAAGACATCCCCCAGACACATCATAATCAATTTCACTAAAGTTAATACGAAGGAGAAAATTCTGAAAGCAGCCAGACGTAAGAAAACCATTACCTACAAAGGGAAGAACATTAGAATAACTGCAAATCTCTCTGCTGAAAACTTTCAAGCTCGAAGAGGGTGGTCATCGACTTTTAATCTCCTAAAACAAAATAACTTTCAAGTCAGGATCCTGTACCCAGCTAAACTGAGTTTCATTTATGATGGAGAAATCAAATACTTTAATGACATCCACATGTTGAAGAAATTTGCCATACCTAAACCAGCTCTCCAGGATATTCTAAGACCTATCCTCCATAATGACCAGTGTAATCCTCCACCACAAAAGTAAACCCACTGAGAAACTTTTGATCAAATTCCAACTTCCACACTCGCAAAATGATTAAAAATGTCCACTAGACTCTCAAAAGGCTTATCAATATTCTCAATTAATGTGAATGGGTTAAATTGTCCTATAAGAGGCCCAGGTTGGATGCCTGGATATAAAAACTCAGGCCAGATATCTGCTGCATATAAGAATCTCACCTTACCTTAAAAGATAAATATAGACTGAAGGTAAAGGGATGCTCATCTATACTCCAGGCAAATGGAAAGCAGAAAAAAGCAGGTGTTGCAATCCTATTTGCAGATACAATAGGCTTTAAACCGACCAAAATAAGGAAGGATAAGGATGGACACTTCATATTTGTTAAAGGTGCTACTCAATTCAATATGATGAGATTTCAATTATTAATATTTATGCACCCAACCAGAATACTCCTCAATTTATAAGAGAAACTCTAACAGACATGAGCAATTTGATCTCCTCCAGCTCCATAGTAGTCAGAGATTTTAACACCCCTTTAGCAGTGCTGGATAGATCCTCCAAAAAGAAGCTAAGCAAAGAAATTTTAAATTTAAATGTAACCATTCAACATCTGGATTTAACAGACATCTACAAAACATTTCATCCCATTGAAACTGAATACACATTCTTCTCATCAGCCCACAGAACATACTCCAAAATCGATCACATCCTAGGTCACAAGTCTAACCTCAGAGAATTTAAAAGAATAGAAATTATTCCTTGCATCTTCTCCCACCATCATGGAATAAAAGTTGAACTCAATAACAACAGGAATCTGTATACATACAAAAACATGGAAGCTAAATAACCTTATGCTGAAGAATAGATGGGTCATAGACGAGATTAAGAAAGAAATTACCAAATTTTTGGAACAAAATGACAATGAAGACATGGATTATCAGAACCTCTGGGATACTGCAAAGGCAGTCTTAAGAGGGAAATTTATAGCACTGCAAGCCTTCCTCAAGAAAACAGAAAAATAGGAAGTTAACAACTTAATGGGGGAAGAACGTTCCAACCCCAAATCGAGCAGAAGAAAAGAAAGTACCAAAATTAGAGCAGAATTGAATGAAATTGAAAACAAAAGAATTATACAACAGATCAATAAATCAAAAAGTTGGGTTTTTGAAAAGGATGATAAAATAGATAAACCTTTGCCTAACTTAACCAGGAAAAAAAGATCTCTAATCTCTAAAACAAAAATCTCTAAATTCATCAATCAGAAATGGTAAAGACGAAATAACAACAGACACCTCAGAAATTCAAAAACTCTTTAACAAATATTACAAGAAACTTTACTCTCAGAAATATGAAAATCTCAAGGAAATTGACCAATACTTGGAAGCATGCCACCTCCCAAGACTTAGCCAAAACGAAGTGGAAATGTTGAACAGGCCTATATCAAGTTCTGAAATAGCATCAACAATACAAAATCTCCCTAAAAAGAAAAACCCAGGACCAGATGGCTTCACGTCAGAATTCTACCAAACCTTTAAAGGAGAACTAGTACCTATGTTACTAAACCTCTTCCAAAATATAGAAAAGAAGGAATACTACCCAACACATTCTGTGAAGCAAACATCACCTTGATCCCTAAACCAGGGAAAGACCCAACAAGAAAAGAAAGTTATAGACCAATATTACTAACGAATATTGATGCAAAAATATTCAACAAGATCCTAACCAACAGAATCCAACAACACATCAAACAAATTATATACCATGACCAAAAGGGCTTTATCCCAGGTCTCAATACTAGTTCAATATACATAAATCTATAAACGTAATTCAGCACATAAACAAATTAAAAAATAAAGACCATATGATTAATTGAGCAGGAAAAACTTTTGACAATATCCAGCATCCCTTCATGATCAGAACACTTAAAAAAGCTGGCATAGAAGGGACATTTCCTAAACTAATAGAGGCCATCTAAAACAAACCCACACCCAATATCATATTGAATGGAGTTAAATTGAAATCATTTCCACTTAGATCAGGAACCAGTCAAGGTTGCCCATTATCTCCTCTGCTCTTCAACATTGTAATCGAAGTTTTAGCCCTTGCAATTAGGGAAGGAAAGGTGATCAAAGGAATTCACATAGGGTCAGAAGAGATCAAACTTTCACTCTTCACAGATGATATGATTGTATATCTGGAAAACACCAGGGATTCTACTACAAAACTTTTAGAAGTGATCAAGGAATACATCAATGTCTCAGGCTACAAAATCAACACCCATAAATCTGTAGCCTTTATATATACCAACAACAGCCAAGCCAAAAAAACAGTCAAGGACTCTATTCCTTTCACAGTAGTGCCAAAGAAGATGAAATATTTGGGAGTGTACCTCACACAGGATGTGAAAGATCTATATAAAGAGAACTATGAAACTTTAAGAAAAGAAATAGCCAAAAATGTTAACAAATGGAAAAACATACATGCTCAGGGCTGGGAATAATCATCAGTGTTAAAATGTCTGTACTACCCAAAGCAATATATAATTTTAATGCAATTCCTATTAAAGCTCCCTTGTCATATTTTAAAGATCTTGAAAAAAATAATACTTCATTTTATACGGAATAACAAAAAACCTCAAATAGCCAAGATATCACTCAGAAATAAAAACAAAGCAGGAGTAATCATGCTACCAGGCCTGAGACTGAACTATAAATCAATAGTGATTGAAACATAATGGTATTGGCACAAAAACAATGAGGTAGATGTTTGGAACAGAACAGCGAACTAAGAGGTGGACCCAGCTACTTACCATTACTTGATCTTTGACAAGCCAATTAAAAACATTCAGTGGGAAATGACTCCCTATTTAACAAATGGTGCTGGGTGAACTGGCTAGCAACCTGTAGAAGACTGAAACTAGACCCACACCTCTCATCATTAACTAAGATAGACTCTCACTGGATTAAAGATTTAAACTTGAGACATGAAACTATAAAAATACTAGAATAAAGTGCCTGGAAAACTCTTGAAGGAATTGGCTTGGGTAAATATTTTATGAGGAGGGCTCCCCATGCAATTGAAGCAGTATCAAAGATACACTACTGGGACCTGATCAAACTAAAAAGCTTCTGTACAGCCAAGAACATAGTAAGTATAGCAAGCAGACAGCCCTCAGAATGGGAGAAAATATTTGCAAGTTATGCCTCCAACAAAGGTTTAATAACAAGAATCCACAGAGAACTCAAATGTATTAGCAAGAAAAGAACAAGTGAACCCATCTCAGGATGAGCAAAGGACTTGAAGAGAAACTTCTCTAAATAAGACAGGCGCACAGCCT